>SNQJ01S0063396.1:61787-75860 GCA_010110895.2 Picea sitchensis
AACCTTATTCACATATGAACCAAAACACATTTACAACATATCTAGAGTCAAAATTTTGTTGAGATCCTTTTATTAAAGTATTTTAGAGTACATTACATAAATGGAAGAGATGGTCCCAAGGAAGAAATTAAAATGGAGAAGAATAAAGGTGGAATTTACAGACTAATACTACAGAAAATCGTTGAATCCCTATGATCTTGGTGTCTTCCTTCTCATAATCTATCTTTCTGTTGGGAGTTAGATTGATCTATGAAATTTGAGATTCAGATACTCTTCCTCTCTCTGTCTATTGATTAAAATGAGCTAATTCACCTCAAGGATTATTTATATCTCTTCTTCTCAAAAAAACCACTTCTTGCTTCTTGAATCTGCTTTTTGATTCTTGAATAGTTTTTATTTATAAAAACAAAATTTCCCCTTTTTACATTTGCAAAAATTATTTCCAACAAAATCAATTAAGAAGGTGATGCACACAAAAATATGGGTGACGTTACTGATGATGTCAACAAAGTACAAATACCATGTGGGAGGAAGGGGCAAGGATGGAAGTTCAAATCTCTCTTGATATATGGACAGCATCTTTCTCTTGGATGTTTATCCCTCCTTTACATTTGGTAGCTACGCTTTAATTCATTACTTCCTTGAAAAATAACTATTGATTATTTCTCATATTGTGCATGGTGTATTGTGGTGTATTGGTGTAAAGTCTTATACTATTGTTCATTTCTCATTGTATATAATTGAATAGTTTAAAGTATAAGTTGAAAAAGGTTTTAAATTATTGCTTATATTGATTCACCCCCCTCTAATTATCAACAATTGGTATCAGCAGGTTCCTTGATGCAGTTTAACCTTGGAAGGAAGATCTATGTAGAAATGAGAGCAACATTCCAAGTAGGATTCCACCATTTGATGGAAGAAATTTTACGAATACTGGAGTAATAGATGGAAGAATTACTTGAAATCTCTTGGGAAGGCATGTTTGGTTCTCGGTTAGCCGGATACAATACTTTGAAGAAACCAAGACTGTTCCAAATGGGATTCCACCATTTGATGGAAGCAATTTTGAATACTGGAGTAATAGAATGGAAACTTACTTGAAATCTCTTGGGGAAGATGTTTGGTTCTCAGTTGCTTCAGGATACAATGCTTTGAAGAAACCAAAGACTGCATCTCAGAAGGAAGCAAAAAGGAACAACAAATTGGCAATAGATATCATCTGGATGGATTGACAGATTCAATGAAATCCAAGGTGGGATCAAGTGCATCAAAAAAATATCTTTGGGACAAGCTACAAGACCTTTATGCAAGGAAAGAAGCAGAAGAAGAAGAAGAAGTTGAAGAAAATTACAACATCTCATATTTCAAAGAAGAAAATAAAGGTCAGTTCTTTTGTTTTAATTGTGAAGGAGTAGGACATGTTGAATTTGAATGTCTTCATCCAAGGATTGAAAGAGATTACACTAAATAAGAAAAGTACAATGAAGAAGAAGAAAATCATGAAGCATAAATGATTCAACAAGAAGATGATAATCTTAAAAAATTGAAGCATGTTGAGATTGAAAATAGCAAGCTCAAAGACACGCGTAGAAAAATAAGAAGTGAATTGGGTAGTTATGAAAAGACAGTTGTAAGCTTGAAGAAACAATTAGAAGACTTTGAGAAACTAAGAGAAGAAACCATTTCCTTGAAAAATATACTCGAAGAATAAAGAAGAATAGGAGAAGTAAAGAAGGTCCAAATGATGAAGAAAGAAGAAGATTGTGGGAAACTTGAACAAGAAGTTGTCTCATTGAGGAAGAGCTTAAGAAACTCTCAAGTGCCCAAATAATTAACACATCTTGGATGCATGGGTGAAACTTCATACAAAGAAAATGAAAATACCAAAAAGAAGATTGAAGAAAGAGCTACATAGACATTTGATGAGAAGTGGACCAGGATACCAGAAAGAAGGAATGATTACAAAAGAGATGAATATCCAAGAAGACCTCCTACCTTCAAGAATCAAAGAATCTTCAATCAGTATGAAGGAAACTACATAAGAGTATATCATGAACCCATATAGACTACATCACAAAGAAGGTCACTTACTCCAAGGTATCAAAATTTCTTTCTTGGTCATTGTTATACTTGCAATTGTTTTTGACATAAGGCAATTAATTGCAGAATCAATGAAAGGAACAAATACACAAGAAACATGAATGGTGTAACTAGAAGATATGGAAATAATCGTGGATTTTTTCAACAGAAGTTATAATTCATTTTCCCCATTGATGGACAAAAATATTGTGTGCTACAAATGTAATTATCTTCGTCACAAAGAACGATATCACAGATATATGAATGACGATGTCCCTATACCAACCACAGTATGGATAAGGAAAGAGTTTCCAAACAATGAATATTGTCGAATAGCATTGACCGCTGAAAAATGTAAAGAAGAAAATGAATGGTACATAGACAGTGGATGTTCTTCACACATAACCAAGGATCAAGACAAATTCATCATCTTGAAGAGAAAGGGTGGCAATGTTTCATTTGGAGATGACTCATCTGCAAAAAAAATTGTAGAAGGTGTAGTAGAGATTGGAAGAAAAAATATAAAAGCAAAGAATGTCCTATTGGTTGAATACTTGAAGCATAATCTACTCAATGTTAGTAAAATGTGTGATCAAGGATACACTCTTACGTTTGATTCCCGAAAATGTAAAATTAGAGAAAATAACTCAGGAAGATTGGTTGTAACTACAAGAAGAAGACCAAACAACATATACATCCTAGACATGAAGAAGAGAGAGAATGCAAAAGCCACACAAAAGGATTCCAAGGAAGAAAAAGTCCCAAAGACGAAAAATAAGGATGAAGTATTATTGAGTGCCACATGTTTAGGGGGAGAATCCCCAAAGAAGAGAGTTACCTTTTTCCATTAAAATCAGGGGGATAAATCCCTACCCTTTGCAATTGATTTAAAAGGGTGAGAAAAATTGGGATCGTGATGATAGGGGCATGAGTGTTTCCATCAATGACAAAGGGGGAGATTGTTGGAATATTGGTTGTTGTCATTGAAGTCAACCCTGGTCATGGGTTTTGGACCGCAAGATTGATGAAGGTATTTGGACATGAAGGACAATGCACATGCATATACAACACCCATGGATGGATAGTATACATCATGTTGTTTCCGGTGGTATGTGGCACGTCACAGGGATCCTCATGGTTGAGAAGAAATGAATTTTTGAAGATGACAAAGTGAATTGAAGAAGTACATGTAGGCCCTAAAGATAATTAAAGAAAAGAATTACAAAATAAGAAATTATCAAGTCGGCCCTAATGTTAAAAGGAAGTGAAATAAATGGTATAAATAAATATCATTATACATTCATTTGATATACAAGTCGAATTTCAGAGGAAATTAGAAGTAAAGAAGGTTGGATTTCAAGGGAGGATGAAGTCTTTTGGTGATGTGTTCTAAGGTGTTCCAGGTAAAACAGTCATAACTTCTTCATAGAGAATCCAAATGAAGTGGGATAAATTGCATTGGAAAGAGTACGGGCGTTCGTTTCTTGTGTGCTAGTTTCAGAATATGATGTTAAATATTGAGTGCGGGGCATGTTGTACAAGTTCGGTCTCTTGAATAAACCAGAATTGAACAAGGTCTACCATTCTCTCTATAACTTATTTTGAGGAGGATACAAAGGAGTGGAACTTGGAGAAGTTTTAGAGAATACATTGAGTAATATTATCTATAGGATTAGAGTATTTTAATAATTTAAGAATTGAAGAAGTTTAAGAACTCTCATGAAGCATTATCAGGTTCTATGTGATGGTTGGTTGATGGTGATGATTTAATGTAAAATTTTATTATCTCTCATATATTCTTGGGTGGAAGGAAGGGGAAAGGATGGAGAGTTAAACCATCTCTTGATATTGGAGGATTGTATCTTCCTCTTGGAGGTTTATCCTTCGCTTTACATTTGGAAGTTGTAGCTACCTTTGGAAGTCATTACTTCCCTTGAACAATAACTATTGATTATTTCTCATATATTGTGCATGGTGTACTGTGGTGTATTGGTGTAACTATTATACTATTGTTCATTGCTCATTGGATATAATTGAATGGTTTAAGTATAAGTTGAAAAAGGTTTTAAATTGTACTTGATACTGATTCACCCCCCTCTCAGTATCAACAACAGATACATGCTTGCAATGATTACTTTGTTGTTTTATCAAGCCTACTCATTTTTGTGGATAAATATAGAAACATCATAATTTAGGCTTTGACTAAGAAGAATATCAAAGTGACATGAGAAAAATAGAAACCTTCAAACATATTTTCCATTAAAATCTCAATTTTTCCAAATTCCCATGGCTTATCATTCATTGGGGTAGTAAGAAGAGAGTATACCCAAAATACCTTCCAAAACAACCTTTCCCTACTTCCTCATTTCATGAAATTGCAACCTCTATTATAGAGGCAACAACCTCATGTTTCCTACTGGATTGGCCTTATATATGATCATTTCTTATTACATAAGCTACATCATATGACATTGTTGAGCCCATACAACCCTGAGTGTTGTAATCTCACTCTTATACCATTTGTAACAACCCCATAAACAAAAATACATCTTAATCATTAGTTTCCAGTTACTTTGCAATTCACTTCACATTTTTTCCTTTTTCTTTTGAATTTTACTGAAGTCTTCCTTCCATAATTTGAACAAGGCTCATTTTTATATAAAGAGATCCAACTTGGTATTGGACCACATCCTAACAAACAAGTCAAGGATAATCGTTCGATGGTCCCTACATATTTATTTTAAGAGAAACATTAGTATTAAATACTTAAATTGTACATATACAAAAAGAGGGATAAAGGCTTTATATCTTCATAAATTTAGTATTTCTAGCTAGATGATACAAAATTATATATCTATCTCTTGTAAAGAAAACCCAAGAACTTCTTTTGCAACTAAACATTTCCTTTTGAGATGCACAACTATTACATTTTTCCCAAAGACATCAACACATAGTAAAAAAACCAAGAGAATACTTGAATATCCAACCTAACTATCACTATTGATGTTAATGAAAATGCATTTTGCATTACCCATCTTCATTTGGTTGAAGTTGTTTTCCTGGAGAAGTTCCCTCTCCCTGCAGAGGATTAGATCTTACTGGTTAGATTTGTTTCCAAATATTATTCTAGTACAAATTTTATTTCATGCTTGAGGATGAGGGATGAATTTTTTTTGTTCTTATCATTTTCATAGACAATAGGCCTCTTGAAAATTTTATAATACCCTTCCACCTAGTTATTTAAATGACTAATTAGTTTAGACCCTGCACTCCCATCTCCCTAGCTTTTCATATGCAAGTGAAATGACCTACTCTTCACCACTTGAACTACAACTATGAGGTAGATATGACATACCTAAGCACTTGGTATGTGTCATAAGGGATGATTAACGATTTTTTAAAGGTCTCTTGAAAATACCCTACATTTCCTATTGAATATCAAGAAACACATTTCATCATTTTACATACTATGAAAAAAAAAACACTAACCAATGCAGCATTAACACCAAGCTAGAATAATTGAAGTTCCTATGGTTGTCCCAAACTAATGGCATATGATTTTTCAAGTTATTTTGAAGCTGGGATCGAAGATGAGTTCATACTACATGTCAAATACCACAACTAGATGACTCATGTGCATATATGATCATATATCCACCACATTGTTCCAAAATTCAAACATGTTGATGCACATTATAAATTATATGAATCAAAACTAAAAATTTCCATCACAAGTGTTATTCCATGGTGCCTTAGGTAGCTTGTTTACTTTGTTAACACAACAAAATTACATTTTCAATTTCCTCATCATAGTTTCAATATCGTGCTTAAATCTATCTCTATTCTAGTTGAAGTTCATAGTTTATGGAATTATTGAAATATGTTTCCAGGCATGCTTACACCATCAAACATCAGTGTAACCCTATAGCATGGCATAAAATTGACAGGATTTGAGGTCTAGTTGATTTAATCATTTACAAAACAAGAATATCTAGCAGTCATATTTGTATTAAAGGAAAGGTATAATGTATAAAACACCAAAATTTCATGACAATCAGATGAAAGGAAGAGAATGGTTCTCCAGCTACTCTGCTTATGTCTTCCTCAAAGTTTTTTATGTGCTTAAAATCTTAAATTCGTAGCCAATAAGTTTTTCCCAATTTTCAATCGATTAGTTCTTGTGCATATAGGGATACTTGGCACTTGTGTCAACTTGACCTTTTCTGGCCCTTTTCCGCATCTTCATCTAAAGGATTTTAGGTCCTCAAACATCCTGTGAATTCAAGAGCTTGAAAGGAGTCTGGTTCTAGCTATGAATACTAGTGCTTGACTTTGTCTCTATCTCTAGCTCTGGATCTATATTTTTGTTTGTTCTTATACCATGCCAAGAAATTTCAGAACCTCCTTTGAGCCATTTCATCCTAAATCTTATTCAGAAATTAGAATGGTGTATCACTTAAAGCTCGTCAACTTAAGAAAAACCTTTATGGTGAAAATGAAGACTTGTTTGTTTCTATCAAATTCACTAGGTGCATAGGTTAATTTCCCATGCATTATATTTTACATACATCATAAATTCTCCTACAACCATTATTATTACAAGTAAGTAGCACTAATAAACATTGGGTTACAGGCAAATCTTCGACGATTTTGCTGGAAGAATAACCTTTTGTCGGTTAGTTAAATGACAATGTTTAAACTATTATCCATGTCAAATATAATAGTGTAACTAGTGTTAAATCCTCAAATAGTGACAAATATGGCGACCATATCAAATTTTCACTTGATCTCCAGAGAAATTATATGGGTTTGATTCAAGGTAAAAATCAAGTTTACAAATGTTTGGTTATTTGATATAATTTAAGAGAAAAGTCATATACCTTGCTAACCAGTCATTAATCATTTGAAAAGACAGGAATTTTAATAACCAGAGGATTGAGATTTCATAACTTCAATTTTACATGCAAAGCATAAACACATAAATTGATTCTCAGAGCAAAGACACACGGGTTTTATACACAGACCGGAGAAATACATTTCTAATTACCAAATTAGCTTAAGGTAAAAATGAATAAGTGGAAATAAACTTATTTGTTTCAAATTTGTATACCAACAACCATTTAAGTGAGGTATTTCCACCCAACCATAGGCAATACATGGTAGAATCCACCCCGTAGTCAGGCTGTGATACCACTAGGGTAAAGAAAGGATAATTAACTCTGAAATTCAGACTCAAATCAATGTTTTCTTCTGCATATTTATTAATGACAAAGAAGCACTAACACACCTACATACCTTCCCCATAGAACACACGGATCACCTCCTTGCATGTTGTCCAGTACCTCAGAAACTAATCCTTCTCATGTTATTCAATGTGTACATAGAAGTTCCAAGTTGGTATCTCAAGTTTTAGTAGAGTTCTCCATGGTTTCTTGGCTTTTTCTCAAGGCTACAAGCTTTTATTCATGGTTGGTTGGTATATCATGGGCTTGGCTCACTTTTTCCCATGTCTAACCTCTCAAAACTCTTTTCCCTTTATTTTCTAACAGATACCTCTACCCATTTAATTTTTTTCCCCATGCACAATGGTAAAATAAATCAAACTCAACTTCTCTTCCTAGTTCCAAGAAAATAGGGGAGACAATTTGCTAAATTTTAGGAGTTGTGGATTAGATTGAGAAATTTGTTTCCTCCACTCCTCTTAAATCCTTTTGTTTTGAAATTCAAATTTGAAAATGGGTGAGTGTTCAAGGTAGAATAAGGTAGATTATTTAGGCATAAACCCTCCCTTATACCCACTCACCTTTCCCCTCTTGTGGTATCATAGCTCCTATATGCGTTCAAGCTTAGTTGATCTTGGTCTTATTTCTTTATTAAATGTAAAATAGGAAACTTACATATTCACAATGTCATGATATATATGTCCCATGGAGATAGTGTAAAAGAGTTATAAAGTAATCATGAAAAGTATATAATTATCTAATTTCAAATAATTTCAGGAGAAAAATTTGTGATTTTACAATGTGAGATGTGGAAATTGTTGCAGAATGGTTGTCGACTCCCATGTAGCATATTTGGTGGTGTATCCTTCCACTGAACTAAAACTTACTTGATGGTGTGCTGATGGAGATGAATTTCACAGTGGTCCAAGATTTCTTGAGGCTATAACCAAATGGAGCCTTCTTCATCCAATTTAGGGAGACTAGTTTGATTCTAGCACTTGGTTCCAATAACTTTCTTTAATAATGAAACATGAAAATGGGATGGAACTTAGAATGACTATGAAGATCTAACTTGTAGGCCACGGGTCCCATTCGCTTGAGAATTGTATAAGGGACATAAAACTTGGGGGAGAGTTTCTGACAATGTTTGACTTTGAGTGAATTTTTCTTATAAGGTTGCAGACAAGGAAATACCTAGTCCTGTTTAGCAAATTGACATTCTAAATGGCGTTGAACTGCATGTTTCTTCATGCAATTCTGATCCATGACCAAATTTTCTTTTAGGATACAAAGAATAGCATCTCGGAATGTAATTGTATTTTCAACATACTGAACCTTGGACACACCTGGTAGATAAGAGAGGACAAAAGATGGATTTTGACCATAGACTGTTTCAATGGGAGTCATTTGAGTGGTTGCATGGTAATATGTGTTGTACCACCATTTAGCTAGTGGTAACCATTGATTCCATTGAGTTTTTATGTCGAACATGAAACACCTCAAATATGTTTCTAAGAAATTGTTGACAAATTCAATTTGACTATCAGTTTGGGGATGATAGATCACGCTGAGATGCAATAGGGTTCCTTGGAGCTTGAAAAATTATCGCCAAAAGTTCCTAGTTAAATTTGGATCATGGTCAGAGAAAATAAAGTGATGCATGCCATGGATTTTGAATATATTATCCATGAAAATTTGAGTCGATGTGGATGCGGTGAACGCGTGTTGGAGGGCATAGAAGTAAGCATGTTTGGAAACGTGATCTACGAAAACCATGATGACTGATTTATTGCTCGGTTTGGGTAATCCAACAATCAAATCCATATAAATATCCATCCATATAGAATGTGTAATAGGAATAGGTTGGAGTGTGCCTGGATTTTTTATGGTTTCACCCTTAATGTGTTTACAAGTATCACATCCATCCATAAAGGTGTGGATGCCCCATTTCATGCCTTCCTAGAAAAAATAATGCTTGACCCATTCATATGTTTTATGAAAGATTAAACGCCCAAGTGTTGATGAAGCATGAAGTTCAAAGAGCATAGTGGATTTAAGGTGATATTGTTTTCTTAAATACAGGTGATATTTATAATGAAGCTCCTCATGGTTCCAAAAGTATCCTGAAGAGGCCTAAGGATCTTGTTGTAATTAGTAAATTAGGCGAGAAATTTTGGGATCTTGGAACCATTCCTGGTGAATAGTGTGTAACCAATCTCCTACAATGAAAGAGATGGAAAAGAGGGACCCTTCTTCTTCATATTTCCTTCAAAGAGCATCATCAACCACATTTTATTTTCCCTTGTTGTAAATGATCTCATAATCATAACCAAACATCTTGGTCACCCAATTCTATTGCTCGGGGCATGAAATTCATTGTTCCAAAAAAAACTTGAGGTTTCAATTATCAATTTTTATTTGGAAGTGTTTTCCCAACAAACATGGACACCATAGATCCACTACATGCACAATATCCAACATTTCCTTTTCATAGGTGGATTTTCCCAAATGTCACTCAGAGAGTTGTTTACTAGTGAAATCCAATGGTCTTTCATCTTGCATGAGGACTACCCCAATTCCTTTCCCTAAAGCATCACATTCTAGGAACAAATTCTTGGTGAAGTCCGACAATGCAAGAATAGGAGTTCTGCACACAGCTTCTTTCGAGGCTTGGAAGGATTGATCTACTGCTAAATTCCTACTGAAAGCATTATTTTTAAGGAGAGTTGTGAAGGGAGTTGTAATTTTTCCATAATTTTAAACAAACTTGTGATAATACCCCATTAAACCTAGAAAACATTGCAAATTTTTAATACTTTTAGGGTGGGGCCAATCCTTTATAGCTATGATTTTATGAGGATCCACATAGACACCATCCTTGCCAACAATATGGCCCAAGTATTCTACTTCAGGAGCTTCAAAAGCACATTTAGACTATTTGAGGAAGATTTTGTGCTAAGACAGTAAGTGTAATACTTGATCCACATGGGTTAGATGGGATTTCCAAGTTTTACTATAGATAAGGATAACATCTAAGAAAACTAATACAAAATGATGGAGGAAAAGATGGAATACATTATTCATGATACTTTGAATGGTAGATGATGTGTTACACATGATTAATGGCATGACCAAGAACTCATAATGGCCCTCATGAGTTAGAAAGGTATTTTTGGGGATCTTTTCCTCTTTCATACATATCTAGTGGTATCCAAAGCATAGATCTAGTTTGGTAAAGAACTGAGCACCACTCAACTCATCCAAAAATTCATCAATGATAGGAATGGGGAATTTATATTTGATGGTAATTTTGTTAAGGGATCAAAAATCAAGACACGTTTTCCATGTGACTTATTTCTTTAGTACTATGACAAGAAGAGAAGAATAAGGACTATTACTAGGATAGATAACACCATGTTAAGAACCAAATATCATTATATCATAGAAAAATATCAGAATAAGTACTCAACGGCTTGAAAACGAGAGAAATTCAGATAATAAGCCGCTTCGAGGGGGAAACCTCCTTATACACCACATAAATTTCTGTTGGCAGCCAATTCAATTTTTTCTATTAACCTATAAGCTGCCTACACCTATGTCTTCAAAACTTCAAATTGTCATCGCATTTTTCAAATAGACGATATTTTCACTTCTTGTGACACTTGAAAATTGTCTCCATTAAGTTTTCACGACTGTAAGCGTGAAATCTTTTCCTTTCGAGATCACATTTCGATCACTATCTGAACTATCGTCATCTTTTTATCGATATTTTCTATGACAGTTACCTTTGGTTTATCGTTATGTGGTTGAAAAGAGTTTTAAACTATGCCCATTTGGACATTCTTACTTTGATTGCGTAGCTTGGTTCATTAAACTTATTTGAGCATATAGATTTATACGTGTCTAGTCATTGAATTGCATAGGGGTCATTATTTACTTTTGTTTTTATATATGCGATATGATCCTTATAATAATCTTTTTGTGGCTCTTGGCTTGTAAGTTTTATGAATGGAAATTGGCAAAATGATTTAAAACTTTTTATTAAACATTTATACATTGGCGGGTGGTTAACATTTGGGGTTGGTTACACATTGAATATTCATGGTTTGAAAAACTATAATACATTGGCGCATTGGCATATCACTCACCATTTGATTCTTTGGTTGGCCGAATGATATGGTTTTGAACTATGCAATAATTGTTTGAACAGATTTGGAATTCGTCGGTTGTACTGTGCCATAACTATTATGCATGGTGGTGATTAACTCCACCACCCTCGCATGCGCACATTAATTCTTCCCCTTTGATCGTTCGTTGTTGTTACACCGAACTTTTCTGCTCCTAGGCGTTAGTGTATTCGACCAAACCCTTACCATGTGCTCTCACCATGGCCCCTGTCGTCCGAGCTGAACCCAATGGCAACCGGGCTTTGCTGATGTTTGAAAGTGCCCGCAGTGACCTTGAGGACAATGGGTGGCGTCCATTTATACAAAAATTCGAGGGTTTTAACCTCTGTGTAGCTCGACAATTCGCCATGACCTTTGATGGTTGTCGAGCCAAGGTCGGCGATGTGCAATTGGAAATTGACGAACAGTTTATTAGTCTTGCTACTGGTTTTCCTGCCACTGGACAACGATGGTCCAAGAATTGCAAAGTAGAGGAGGTCCCTTGGACACTGCTCTTCCAGTCACGGAAATTTATCTCCTGTGATAAAGGCTTGCCCGTGACCATGCTTAAGCAGCGTTGGCATGATTTATTGATGATAATCAAACAGTTTATCACTTGCGAGGGTCGGTATGGGTTTGTTTTCTTACACCACCTTCGTTTGCTTATGGTTTTTATGGGTTATCAGCTCAATATTCCCTTTTATTTGCATAGAAGCCTGTTTAAAATGTCCAAGAAGTACAAAAAGAACCAGGCTGATAGTAGCCTTTTTCATTATGGGTTGGTTAAGATTATTGTTGTCTGTCATTTGGGAGATTGTTGGAGCAATTTCCTTGCTCAGAATGATTTTGAAGATTCGAACCCTCCTCAGGTTGACAAACCTGTGGTGAGTGAGGATAAGGCTGTACCCCCAGTACCCTATAACATCCTTCTACCTAAACCCTTGCCTGACTCACCTATCAACCTACCCCACTCTGTGCCTAAGGGTGTTGAGACTGTCAAGTCTATGGGTAAAAAGCCTAAGGCTAAACTCACTGTGAACGCCAAAGGCAAAAAGAATGCCTGTTTGATTTCGCGGATGGAAAGAAATAAGCCAAAACCTCCTGTCGATCCTAACCCTATCGTGTTGAGTGAGGACTCTGATTCGGAAGTGGAGCATTTCTTGGCTAGTGAATACCCTTATTCGCAAGGTTTGTGTGTCAAACACTCGTATGACTTTGTGTCAAACCTACCCCCTTTCTTACAAAATGACCCTAACTACCCAGTCATTAAGCTACCTTGTGAAGCCCCCGGTCATTCATCTAAACCCTCTCCTGCTCTGTCAAAACCTATAGTGCCACCCTGTGATCAATGCAACTCGTGGTTAGAGAGATATTATCTTGATGTGCCAATTCTACAGTCCAGAATTCATTCTTTGGAGGATCAAGTTGCATTGATTACCAGTCAAAAGGCTAAGCTTCAAGCCTCTGATAAGAAACAAAGGACGACTGGCTCTATCTTGTTTAAAAATGTGGAATCAGCTACAATGGTCGTGAATTCTAAGTTGGCATAATTTGAGCTTTGACATCACACAGGTATGTTTGATATCAATCAATTTTTGTAAATAATTCTTGTTTATATAATGAATTCGAATTCGGTTTCAAATAGCTCTATTCACAACATTGATTTGCTCTGTCACACTATATGCATTCTATACATAGTTTTGTTTTGACTAGATGGAAGATCGTCTTCCCATTTTAGTTTTGATTGGATTTTTCATCGATTTGATTGATCTCGGTGTGGATTTGATTTGTTTGATTTAGCTAAAATGGGTGATCTGCTATCAATTGAAGTCGTTTGTATCTATTTTAAATAGGAACTATTTCTCATATTCAGTTTTAAACACAATCACATTCCGATTCGATATGGTTGTAATGTATACGATATGATTGGCAATAATTTTGATATGGTTAATTGTTATGGTTTTATATCCCATATGATTTTCGACCAACAGGAATACAATTCAGACTATTTTCAATATGATTCTGTTAATATGCATACAAATCGTGGATAGATTCAATTCATTACGGTTATACCCAGCCGATTAATACGCATTGGTTTACTGTTAGTTCTACCATGTTATCGAATGGATTCGTAATGGCTATGGATACTCTGTTTGAATTTGATTCATATCCAGATTCACGATTTATTTCTATAATTGAACTCAGTCATGATTTGTTTCGATTATTTGCCCAGTCTGCAATTACAATTTCTGTTGATTGTGACCAAAATTAGTCAAGCCTGTCTGTTGACTGTGCAAGGATCAACGACCGAAATTTATGACAAAATTCGTTCGACTGATGTTGTTATGTATAATTTCATTTACCCATAATTGAAATAGTCTTTCTATCTTTGAGTTTGATTAAACGATATGAATCTTTTGCTATATTGATATGGCTATAACAAGTGGTAAATGGTTGTGTTGGATTAGATTGTATCGCATACGATATCACTCATTTTTTATTTCATTTGGATATGAAACAGTCTTGTTACTGTTTGACCCGATTTTATGGTGACAATGAAACATAATATTCTTACCCCTGTTTCGATTAAATCACTTTTGATTCTT
>SNQJ01S0063399.1:22375-41113 GCA_010110895.2 Picea sitchensis
GTATATATTCAATAGCTTCCTTAGAACCGCAGTACAAGTATGTAGCTATGATGACATGCAGATTATACGGGAGAGAGGACACCTCACATTTCTTTCTTCCATGGGTGCCTCTAATATTTCGAGTCGCCGAAGGTTGTTCCTTCAACTGGGAAAAAATGTTGTCCGATAGCTTGACCAGTCGGGTCACAGAGTATCAGGCGCAGAAAGAAAGAAGAAAAATTGCTTCATTTTTTATGTCTGCATACATTATGGACATCGTTTTCTTTCTAACACCTTTTCCATTAATGAGCTGGAGTTGGAATCTAGCAGAGGACGAGCCTATCCACGTCTATCATGTGAAATTATGGGAAAACAAAGCGACAGATTTTGTGTATGAAATCTTCAACTGGGTGATGGTGCCTCTACATGTCATTATTTTTGGTCACCCGCCACCCAGGATCTCGAACAGTATAGTGACGAATCTGAGCAGCATAGATGACTGGTATGTAGAATTCGAATTCTCATATCTCATAGTTTTCGGGGCTTCTGTTCCCCCGCATGAATTGCCGTTATTCATTCCTGACAAGCTGGCTTGTCGCGAGGTTGCTAGACAAACAATAATCAGTGGTATAAGCAAGGAGCTTAAGGGGTACTCAAAGAAGGTATGGCCACCTTTTCCTGTTCATTTAAATTCATATTATTTATTAGATTTCGGGCATTCCAAAGCTGAGGCAGCAGCCCTAGAAGACCTAAATTTGGTCCTTATTGAATACAAGAAGCAAGATCCACAAAGGGTCGTGAGTAATCATTTGGCCAGTTACGGACTCAAAATATTTGAGCATGAAAAATTCACCCTCGGATGACATTTTTCGAGGCGCAAGATCTTATGCTGAGATTTTAGCTTAGATACAAACCTTGGCACCTGAAGAGAGGGCCGATGTTCTGAAATTCGAAGAACATCGTTGCAGTTGTCTTCTTGCAATATTACGGGGTGAGAATCCGAGTACAACAGAGGTGAAATAAAAAGATGCCGAGGGCTCTAAGGATGCCACTCCTAGTCAAGAAAAACACCAGGACGAGGGGGAGCAAACTAAGAGTCTGAAAGCAGAGATAAAGACTCCCGACCCACCGAAGAAGCAGAGTCCGGTTACTACTTCGGGACAATCAGCGAAACAAATCATGGATCCTATCACATCAGTTACTCCCTTGCAGTCAACTTAGGGAAATATCGACGCAGGGTGGATCTTGAATGAAGAGTTGAGGCCTATAAGGGTGGAAGAGCTTCCTCCAAATGAGTTCTTCTTCGATAAGAAGAGACAAGTAGTGGTAAAGAGATAATTCTATCAGGAAGGGGAGTTGACAGCCAAGAAATACAAAGTTGTAACTGATGGGAAGGACAAGAAGAATGAGCAGTTCGCCACGAAAATAGCTGGGACATTAGGGGAATATGCCACGACGAACCAATTTTCAGTCGGGGTCTTGAAAAACCAGCTGAAACGAAAGAATCGCCTCATCAATACCTTGGAAGCCAGACTAGCCACAACAACATAGGCTGCCAAACACCAGGCAAGTGTAGGAATAGAGCATGCCAGGTTGGCCGATAAAAATGAGATAGAGATGCTCAAGACAAAGCTCGAACAAGAACAACTGGTGGTTCAGGATGGTCATATGCAAGTGAGCTAGCAAAAATATTTGATCGAACAGCTACAGGCTAGAGTGGAAATCGTCGAAAGCAAAGTGATAAATATCGGGATGTTCAAATCCCAGGCGATGGAGATTCAGAGCAGAGTCTTTGTGGCCCAACGAAATTTACTCGCCAAGGTAGAGGTGATTCAAGATAACTGCTTGCTGGTCAATCAAGTTTTGGAGAATTTAACTGCTAGAGAAAGGGAAGATGGAGCAGCACGGGTCGCCTTCCAAGAGGCTGTGATAGCCACAAACAACAAGGATCCGGGAAGTACTCCCAAGTTCACCATTTTGGAGCAGACCAGAGGAAACATTCCGTTGAAAGAATGGGAGCACAACATATCGGAAGGCAACCTGCAAGCCAAGAGAGTAACGAAATATTTAGAGGATGCTTTTAGCTCTATAGATGGTAATCTGCTAGGCATTGATAGCGGAGGTAATGCCGAGGCATTGATTCAGATGAATATGGAAAAAATCTCACTGGATTTAAATGAAAAAGAGGAAAGAGATTCAACCGAGATCTCACAAGTGACTATGGCAGACATAGTCCAAATAGATAAATGTATGATTAAACCAAGCACGCAATTATGTGCTATCGACATCATAGACAGGTAGATGGAAGATAGGCTACCGCAATTAGCCCGATATTGTTACTCTTTTGAAGCCAACTGTCAAGAAGAACCGTCAAGGCTGATATCTCGACTAGTTGAAAGATGTGTCACCTGTATCGAGCATGTGCGAGGACAAACTTCTGGCACCAAGTGAAGACAAAGAAGAAGAAATGGAGCGATTGCTCTCCTCCCTATCATAACCGAATTTTTTTCAACGATTGAGATCCCATCTTATTGTAAAACTGTATAAATATACCATAGAAAGAATGAAAAAGGGTTGGACCTTTTTGTGTCGATTGTAACAGAGTTTTTACACTTTGAGAGTTAATACAAAGCAAATCTGAAGATTCTCAATTCCATCACGACTGTGTTATGAGTTTGTTTTCTTGTATCTTATATTTCATTTCATTTCATATTCTTATCTGATGAATGCTTCGCTATAATTTATTACAACCTCTACTATAGCGAATGAATGTTGGTTTTCTATAATTGTTTACTATTTTTCCTCTGTACCAGCTATCAACAGGTGTAAGACCAATCAACACTTTCAGAATTCTATATATATTTCATGCTTCATCGGGTTATTTCCTTACATTTTTCCTCTTATGTTTATATGTGAGATTCTCCCTCGATAGGAGCCTTACTCAATAGACAACTAATGTTTTCTCCCACCTCATACATTTTTTATTAAAATATAACTCAGTTATGGGAAAGAGCCTTTGATTTGCACCCCGTTTTTATTTCCGAAACCGTAAACTCTCTTTTATACGACCGAATTGAGACAACACTTAATTTCCCTCTGAAGTTTTTCTTATTTTAATGTTCCTCCATGACTGTCCCTGTACCAACACAGCCCAATATCGAACCTGGATTATCAAATCAAACACACATTGCCTTAAACCTTTTCGATCCTATTCTTAAAATAGCTACTACCCGGATTGAACTCGAACGTTCATGGGCAACGATTGAATAGGATATAACCATCCAGGAACAGTTGGAAGCTAGACAACGCCAACGTAGAAATCTTCCCTGGTTTCCCTTGCCGATGGTTGACGTTTCTCTCTTCTCTACCCTTTACCCACTTTCGGATGCCTAGACACTGTACTTCTAAGCCTTAAGTACAGACTCTAGAACAACATCTTTTTGGCGCCGTTGTCGGGGAACGAAGTTACGAAATATTTTTCCCTAGGAAAATGACATTTTGTTTTTCGTTGAAAGTGTTACCCTTTGATAGTGAACAAAGAGTACACACCTTTTAAGGCTTTTCAATATTTCACTTGGCGACTCCAGAAATAATAAACTGGCATCCGGTTGAAGGAATACCAGACAAAACCCGGATGGTAAGCAGATTACGCCTGTTACCGATCCTGAGAAGATTCTAAAGGCGAGAGGCTCTCTTAAGCCAACCGCTGCAGTCTACAAACTTAAACCCCCACAACTGAAGACTCAGAGTTCTTCTAAACCCTCAACTTCGCTCAGTCCTCTCTCTGACACTAAAGATTTGACGTCAAACTGCTCCGAGGATAGGAGTGAGATTCATCCAACAATCCCCTTAGTACACAAAGGAAAGGACCCTCTTGAAGGTTCGTCGACAGTTGACATACCATCTTTCCTTCGATTAAATTTCCCGACCTCACCTAATTCTGAAGAGTGTGTTACACATTCGGTTTCCACACCCGTCGGTTCTCCTGATTTCGTCTCTTGCAAATCTGAGGAACCAAGTCCTCGCGTTCCTTATATTTCATCGCCGGTTTTTCCTCCTCACGAAGAAAATAAAGATTCAGTTTTAATTTTCTGAAACCCCCTTTACGACTTTCCACAAATAACGATGGCCGCCACCAGAGGAGGAGGTGGAGGGTTTATAGGAGGAGGTGGAGGGTTTATCGGAGGAGGAGGGGGAGGATTTCCTCTTGGAGGAGCTGGAAGCCAAGCGCCTGCCCCCCCTCCCAGAGTGTTTGCAAAAGTTGCAGCCAGATATGCTCCCTTGGTATTGCCCGTTCCTCTACACGACCTTCCCGAAAATTACATAAAAAACTTGCCAAAATTCACTGGGGAAGGGGATCTGACTGCGGTCAAACACATTAATTTCTTTGATCAATTCACAGATATCCTAGGTATCGAACATGAAGACGTATATTCGAGGCTTCTTGTTCAAACCTTCAAAGGTCAGGTCCGAACTTGGTTTCAGAGTCTACCTGCATCATCTATCTTTTCTTACGACGCGTTAGAAGATGCTTTCCTTAGACAGCGGGGTGAAAGAAAGGACCACTTATATTATTTAACCGAATTTGGGTCTTTAAGAAAAAAGAATTCTGAAACAGTCATGGAATTTATTCAAAGATTTAACAAAATATATAACAAAATCCTAGCCGAGGTTAAACCGTCCCAACCCACGGCCAAGGTAACTTTCGCGGGGGCTTTCGAATCGGATTTTGCACTCCTTTTGCGAGAAAGAAGGGGAGCCACCCTAAACCAAATGCAGGACGATGCTGTAGAAATTGAGTCTAATATGATGGCTTCTGGTAAGCTTAAATCTAAAGTAGAAACGAAAAACTGGGAGACTAAATGCTTTAGAGAACAAGCAGGTCCGTCAGGGTCTAATAGATCCACAGATGATAGGGTAGACGATAGGGCCAGAGTAATTAAAGAACTGTCTAATAAAATATCCAGAATGGAGCTCGAACAGGCCAAAGTTGATTCTTTCCCCAAAAAAGGATTTCAAGAGGAACCCCAACCCCCCGAACCAGCGAAGACAAATAAAAAACGAAGATCAAAAAATACAAGCTCCCTTAAAGAGCAAAAATTTTATAGGAGCGAATGATCTCCAAGATTTCGGGGATTCGGATAATGATGTCACGAACTTCGGTGATAACTGCACACAACTGTATCTAACTAGAGAAGATTATGAGAAGTCTCTAAGCACTCAACAACCGTCGGTTAAGGGTGAAGAAAGTGATTATACTGAACTTTGTGGCTCTCAATAGGAAACTGAAATGATAATGGCTGAGATCCAACCTAAGTACAACTTAAAATCTAAGAGTAAGCCCATCTCAACTGCTCAACCCAAGAAAATCCTCCAAAGAGTTCAAACTTATGAGCCTACTCCGGAAGAGACCTTATTACCCAACAACAAAATGAAAGTAGTAAGCACACAAGAGTCCGAAGTGGGAAAAGTTGAGGCCCAAGCACAAGGAACCGAAACGACTAATAAAATTACGCCTTCAACCAAGACCATGAGTAATAAAGCGGTCTAGATGAATAAATCGGAAAGGAAGGATTCAGAAGTCTCAACCAAAGAAACATACAAGGTGAGTGGAACTTTCAGTTTTGAAAACGAGATAAATAAAATTAAGATACCAATCCCTCTGGTAGAATTAGCAAAAAACCTCGTTTATCGGAAGCAGATTACCAAAGTGATGGGTGTCTCAGAGGTAGAAAGCCAGTATGACGTTTTAAACCTGGAAGATGACAAACCTAACATCACTTTTGGTCCACATTTTGAAGGGGCCAAAGACACTATTGCTCCCTTTTATATCACTTTAAATGTATATGACCAATTGCTACATAATTGCATGTTAGACTCCAGAGCCTCCCATAATGTTATGACTAAGATTATCATGGAAAAATTGGGTCTTCAAATCACCAGAACTTATGGAGACCTTTACTCTTTTGACTCGAGAAGGGTTAAGTGTATGGGAATGATAAAGGACTTAGTAGTTACCCTAGCACATGTCCCAGTTAAGAGTATCCTGATGGATGTGGTTATTGCAGATATTCCCCCTAAGTATGGCTTAATGTTGTCTAGGTCATGGGGAGCCAAGATGGGGGGTTCTCTTCAATTGGATATGACGTTCACCACAATTCCTATGTTTGGTGGTCAATTTACTCGGTTGTCCAGAGAAACAAGATTAACATATACGGTAAGCGACCCTCAAAACCTGAACAATTTCCCTATTTATATTGCGGATCAAGATTTAGGAAATTGTATCTTGTCTTTTGATGATGGTTTAGATGGTTGTCCGGAGGAAAATGATATAGAGAAGGAAGAATCAAGTTACATGACAGAGGATCTGTGTAGCATCGGTGTCTGGAAAATGTATTTTGATGGTGCCTCATCTTGTGAAGGGGCCGGTGCAGGAGTGCTTTTAGTGGCTCCCGAAGGTAAGTTCGTTGTCCATTTTTTGTACAGATTGCAATGGGATATAGATTACACTAACAACGTATGTGAATATGAAGCGTTGGTCTTAGGATTAGAGGCTGCTAAAAAGCTAAAAATAAATAACTTAGAGGTATATGGAGATGCAGAGTTACTAGTCAAACAGATAAATCGACAGTACCAAGCCAAGCATCCTAGATTAAGATCATACAGGAATTGTGCCTGGGATCTCATGGAAAACTTTTTCTCGTCCGTAAATGTCCACTTCATCCCACGCGCAGAGAATTTACATGCTGATGCATTGGCTAAAGAAGCCTCAACCTTATCTCCTCCTACGACTTTCAAATTGAAGTATCACATAGAAATCAGACACAGACCATCTATACCAGACAATATCCAACACTGGAAGGTCTTTGAGGATGATGAACAAATTAAGAAATTTCTTGAAGCAGTGGGTGAATTCTCCGAAACTCATGCAGACCAAGAAAATAAAAATGACCCGATATGGATCATGCAAGAATGGGAGGATCCTGAAGCTTTCCGAGAAAAAATCGCGGATCATCGTATGCTATTCCTTAAAAACAACCAGATTCCGAAGGGATTGATTCCTTTAGAAAGACTTCTTGATCAAAACAACATACCTGTAAAATCCACCTTACAACCCCAACCAAAAGAAGTGGAGGACTGTGATATAGGAACCAAAGAAGAATCCAGGATGGTAAAAATATCCAAGTTCCTCCCTCCCGAAGTAAAAAGTAAATATAAATACCTACTCAGAGAGTATAAGGATGTTTTCTCCTGGTCTTATGACGAGTTAAAGACATATGACACTTCCGTAATTGATCACAAGATACCTCTAAAGCTTGGGGTCAAACCATTTAGGCAAAAGCTTAGACAGATCAACCCCATTTTGTTACCTGTGATCGAAAAAGAAGTTAAGACACTTCTAGATGCGAAAATAATAGTACCTCTGAGATATTCAGACTGGGTAGCAAACTTGGTCCCAGTTAGGAAAAAGAGTGGGGAAATCAGATTGTGTGGATTTTAGGAATCTAAATAAGTCGTCTCTCAAGGACAACTATCCACTGCCCAAAATGGACCATGTGTTAGAAAAGGTAGTTGGAGCCAACATAATGTCTATGATTGACGGGTTCTCTGGTTATAATCAAATCTCCATGAATGAGCAAGATAGAGAAAAAAACACTTTCACTACACCATGGGGTACGTTCATGTATGATAAAATGCCTTTTGGTTTGATGAATGAAGGGGCCACGTTCCAACATGCTATGGACATTGCTTTCATCGGTGAAAGGGATAAGTTCGTAGTCATTTATCTTGACGATTTGACGGTTTTCTCTAAAACCGACGAAGAACACTTAATACATCTTAAACAGACTTTCGAAAAATGCCACAGGTTTGGTCTATCTTTAAATCCAAAGAAATCACATTTTTCCATGTGGGAAGGTAAGATTTTAGGTCATATCATATCTAGGGATGGAATCAGGATTGATCCTAAGAGGATTGAAGCAATAGATACTATAAATATTCCCAGAAATGTAAAATAAATTCAATCTTTCTTAGGTAAAATAATTTTTTTACGAAGATTTATCCCGAATTTCGTTGAGATTGTAAAATTGATCACAGGTATGTTGAAAAAGGACAGTGAAGTAAAATGGACAACTGAGGCCAAAGAATCATTCACACATATTAAGAAGGTCATCAACGAGGCACTTGTATTAGCGAGTCCCGACTATCTAAAATATTTTCTTATTTTCTCATTTGTCTCCGAACACACTATTGCCGCGGTGCTCCTACAAAAGAACGAAGAAGGTTTCGAACAACCGATCACCTTTTTCAGCAAGAGCCTTAGAGATGCAGAACTGAATTATGATATAATAGAAAAACAAGCATACACCATGGTAAAAGCATTAAAGGCATTCAGAACGTATGTACTACACTCAAAGATAATTGCGTACGTACCTACCAGTTCTGTGAAAGATATTTTGGTACAACCAGACAACGATGGAAAAAGAGGGTGATGGCTTGCCAAAATCCAAGAATTTGATCTGGAAGTCAAACCGACCAAATTGATAAAAGGGCAAGGTCTGGCCAAACTCTTAGCTGAGGCGAATTTCAGAGCCATAGGTATCAATTGCCTGCAGGAAGGCGACGAAGACATGAACCTGAACGAGCTGAATGAGCAAATGAGTCCAAACAAGATCGAAGAGAAGTTCATATCGTTAGGCTAGTATAGAGACATAGTATCATACCTGCTAACTCTAAAATTCCCAAATGAGATATCACCATCAAAAGCCAGAACTTTAAAACTCCATGCAGTTAAATATTGTATCGCCGAAAGTCAACTATATTGGAAGGATCCACTCGGTTTCTTGTTAGTCTGTTTAGTCGAATCAGAAACTCAGTGGGTTATAGACGAATTTCATGAGGGAATCTGTGGGGGGCATCACGCTTGGAGAGCTACGGCTTACAAAATTTTGAGGGCTGGGTACTACTGGCCAAAATTTTTCTCGGATGTTAATGCCAAAGTTCAAGCTTGCAACCCTTGTCAACTATTTGTAGGTAAACATAAGCTCCCGGCACTACCTTTAGTTCCAGTCAAAGCTGAAGCCCCATTTCAGCAATGGGGTCTAGACTTCATAGGCGAGATTAATCCCCATTCCAGTGCTCAACACAAGCAGATCTTAACTGCAACATATTATTTTACTAAATGGGTGGAAGCCATTCCAACCAAAAGGGCAACAGACTTGGTGGTAATCGACTTCTTAGAAGACAACATTTTGTCTAGGTTTGGTTGCCCCCGAAAGATAGTTACAGACAATGACCAAGCTTTTAAATGTATGGCTATGATCAGCTTCTGTCAGAAGTATAACATCATTCTTGGCCATTCCAAATCATATTACCCCTAGGGAAATGGATTGGCCGAGTCATCTAACAAGAGCCTGGTAAATATAATCAAGAAATTATTGGATGAAAATAAAAGGTCTTGGCATGTGCACTTAAAATACGCATTGTGGGTGAATTGCATAAGCACAAAGAGGTCAATCAACATTTCACCTTTTCAGATGGTATATGGGACATATGTTGTGCTACCTATAAACCTAGTGCTTCCAGTGATGAAGTTATGGCAAGATCAGAATGAAGAACCCAATCATGTCACCAGGAGGATAAATCAGTTGATTGAGGTTCAACAACATAGAGTCGAAGTAGATGAAAAGATGCAGAAATACCAAGATGATATGAAGGCATTATTCGACCACAAAGCAAAGGACATAGATTTCCTCCCAGGTGATTTAGTATTAAGGTGGGATGCAAGAAAGGAGGAAGCAACAAAGTATGGTAAATTTGACCACCTCTGGTGAAAATGGACCATTAGAGTCCTGGGATCTGGAGGAAAAAATTCCTTCCTACTAGAAAATATAGGCAGTGAAATCCTCAGCATACATCAATGGGATTATCACGACATTATATATTTAACAATGTATAATATATATATATATATATATATATATATATATATATATACTATATATATATATATATATATATATATATATATATATATATATATATATATTACTAACTACACATTGCTTTTGATATTATTTTCTTTCATGAACTTTCGACACCTTCGGATAGCCCCGATAACCTTCATATCTGCCTCTTCCTGAGTTTTAGCTACACATAAAATAAGCAGGAGAAGTATAGCTGCACACAAAACAAGCAGGAGAAGTAAACTGAAATTTGGTGTCAGAAATAAATCGTCTTAAACAGGTGATACCCAAGAAATTTGATATTATGCAAAGAAATTGAAACGAAAAGGTATAGATGAGATTTCCTAAAGGACATGTTCTAAAGAACTATTAAATAAAATCGAGGCAAACTCATCCAAACAAAAATATCGACTGAACTGATAAATGACAGAGTTGTTTCTTTGTTTAATCGTCTATAAAAAATTAAGGCAAATTAAATGATTCACCCAAATTAAAAGCAGCTAGTCAAAGTAAAGTATCCTCGAAAAAGATCTACAAGAGTCAGTTTTGATTTTTTTTAACCTCTGTATTTTAAGTCCAAAAGTCACTACTTGTCACCCTTTTCTATCTTTGGGTTTACCTTTTAAAAAAGGTCAACATCTTTCCATTTCGCATAAGAAGGGATAAGAGTTTTCGTTTCAACCTCGTGAGCCTCAAAGTAGATTGTGGAAAGAAAGTGGGTCTTCACAACTGCTCGATCCCCTGCTAAACGAAGGGACGCTTAAAGTGATCCTAACTTTCCTAGGTTTTTCAACAATATCGAAGGATTGAAGCTTGCTCAAATAGAATTCCCTAAAAAAGTTATTTCCCCTTTTTTCCCTGAGAACGAAGGTGTTGTGAAGGTCAAGGGAAGGTTGGTACTGAGTAATAAAAGTAAGTTGACAGACCTATAATGCAAAATATTACACAGATATCAGCCCTGATACAAACTGATTGCCCCCATCTTCGCGCTCTAAAAAGCAAATTATAAGACAGGTGGTGAAAGGAAATTCAGAAATGATTGCCCTCATCTCAGCATTTAAATGCATAAATATATTCCGAAGTGGTGAAAAGAAATTCAGTAAAAGGGGCCAGATAACTTCACCGGGGTACTAAACAGGCTCGCTGGCAGTGAAGCAATATCTGAGATATCTGTAAGGCTGTTATACACGAATATCACTCTACTCTGGTAACCAATTCTTTTTGAAATCTGATCTACACCCCAAGTTCAGATGGGACTCCCTAATTAAAAACATATAATCTTCTTCTTTTGATGCAAGCTGATAGCCACAAGAGCTGTTGGGTCTCCTAGAACTGTTTTGATTATCTTAAGGCAGACCTGAATTTAGTAACGGGAAAGGGGATGTCGTGAAAGGGACTACGACTTAGTTTAAAAAGTATCTGAGTTTGAAAAGCTTTTCAAGGTAAAAAACGAAGTCTCTTTCCCCCTTCGATAACCTGTTCTCAGGAACCTTTTCGCCAGATTGAAGCTATTGACTCCATTTACCCAATATTGGCACGTGGTCTACTGTTCTTCCCGTCTTACAAGAAAATGAGATCCCTAGTTGGAGCCTATGTTGGATCCGCCTTTGTTTTTTCTAGACTGTCTCAAATTTCATGTCTTAACGCTCGAAATCGAAAGGTGGTTTTCGTATTTTCCGTTTGTGGTTTCAAAATTTCTGAAGAATTATCACGCAACAACGATGATTTTTGTACTCTCGAGGTGAGTTCTACTTTTCGGCAAAAAAAATAAAAATAAAAATTCCCCTTTTTTTCTACCTCGAGATTTCGCATGTTGGATGCTATAGATCACGTAGTTCACAAGTCCCGAGCAACGAAACAGTGAAATCGCTTTAAAATTTTACTTCAGGTCAATAACGAGAGTAAATTTTTCCTAAATCATGATTGAAAATCCTCGGGTTTTTGCACCTCGACGTTCACTAAATCCAAAAATCTCATTATCATATCCCCGATAGCCGAAACTGCGAGGTCCGTATGTTAGCAACTCGTGTCAAAGTAAAAGTAAAAGCTAAACCATGGTAAAGTTTTGTCGGCAATTCGCCACTCGATGTTTTCTTTTTAAAAAGTTACACTGTCTAAGCCCTGACTCGCGAAATCACGATAAGGATATGAACGTAATTAATTAATCACTTAATCCGAGTTTATCTTCCCTTTTAATTAAGTCGTATTATTGCGATCTCGCAGTTTCACAGCGCGGCATGCAAACTTCTCGGAAACTTATCTTCGAAGCTCCGAGTCGCGATATGGCGAATATAATAATTACGTAATTAATTAAGGTCCTAATCAAGATTGCGTTTTTATTAACCAAAATCGATCATCGCAATCTCGGGTGTGAGAGGTTCAAAGTGTTAAAGTAAAATCCTTGATATAACGAGTACCGAAAGATTAATTAACGTTGGTAAAACCGGATTAATTAAGCTAAATCAATATATCCCGTGTTTTGATTCTTTCATGATTTACGAGGTAGCTTTATTTCTTCCATATGCCAACTGACATTTCTAACCGCCAAAATTTATGGCATTAATTATGAAATAAGGCTAATTGACGGATAAAGATTGGGTTTTTATGGCTAAATTTATTTCTAAACATGATTTGACAGATGTCATCTAAAAAGTACCGAGTTTTCGAATATATATAGAGTTGTTGTTCATTATAACAAATGCATTTTTATATTACGCAGAGCACACTTCCTCAGCAAGCTAACTTCTGTATGTATACGTATTTTTATCGCAGAAGAGCTAAAGCAGGATCTCCAATCATGGCCCCGCGAAAAGCATCCAAAGTCAGTGTTGAGGTTTCGGGACAAGGTTCGGACAATGTCACTGATACTTCACCTCGAAGTGTCGACTCGGTCCCGAATTGGTCATTCGTTTCTGATGTTCTGCAGGCCGAATTAGTGGATTATTCCGATGATTCCAACGATAATGAAAAAGACGACATAACCACCAAGTATAAGATCATCATTCAATCAGGAATGCATAAAGTAGCAACTAGGCCACTACTACTGCCATATTATGATATGGTCCGATGGGCATTAGAGCATGTGGATATACCAACCAGAACCATCATGAATGAGCAGAAGGCCACCATCGGGACTTTCAAGCCTGAACATCTGCAAGCCATGTATAAGTTGCCCACAACGTCTGACTTTACATATGGTGCCGAATTCTTGGACGAGTTCAAACAGAAGGAATGTGTGCAGTATGATAAAACCATGTCTAGATTAATAAAAGATTGGGTTTCGCACCCTGCGAAGTTCAGGGCAGACAGTCACGGTATATATTCAATAGCTTCCTTAGAACCGCAGTACAAGTATGTAGCTATTATGACATGCAGATTATATGGGAGAGAGGACACCTCACATTTCTTTCTTCCATGGGTGCCTCTAATATTTCAAGTCACCGAAGGTTGTTCCTTCGGCTGGGAGAAAATGTTGTCCGATAGCTTGACCAGTCGGGTCACAGAGTATCGGGCGTAGAAAGAAAGCTGAAAAATTGCTTCATTTTTTATGTCTGCATACATTATGGATGTCGTTTGCTTTCTAACACCTTTTCCATTAATGAGCTGGAGTTGGACTCCAACAGAGGACGAGCCTATCCATGTCTATCATGCAAAATTATGGGAAAACAAAGCGGCATATTTCGTGTATGAAATCTTCAACTGGGTGATGGTGCCTCTGCATGTCAATATTTTAGGTCACCCGCCACCCAAGATCTCGGACAGTATAGTGACGAATCTGAGAAGTATAGCTGATTGGTATGTAGAAGCCGAATTCTCATATCTCAGAGTTTTTGGGGCTTCTGTTCCCCCACATGCATTGCCATTATTCATTCCCGACAAGCTGACTTGTCGCGAGGTTGCTAGACAAACAGTAATCAGTGGTATAAGCAAGGAGCTTAAGGGATACTCAAAGAAGGTATGGCCACCTTTTCCTGTTCATTTAAATTCATATTCTTTATTAGATTTCGGGCATGCCAAAGCTAAGGCAACAGCCCTAGAAGACCTAAATTTGGTCCTTATTGAATATAAGAAGCATGATCCGCAAAGGGTCATGAGTAATCATTTGGCCAGTTGTGGACTCGAAATATTTGAGCACGGAAATTCACCCTCGGATGAAATTTTCTGAGGCGCAAGATCTTATGCCGAGATTTTAGCTCGGATACAAACCTTGGCACCTGAAGAGAGGGTCGATGTTATGAAATTCCAAGAACATCGATGCAGTTGTCTTCCTGCAGTATTACGGGGTGAGAATCCAAGTACAGCGGAGGTGAAACAAAAAGATGCCGAGGGCTCTAAGGATGCCACTCCCAGTCAAGAAAAACACCAGGATGAGGGGGAACAAACTAAGAGTCCAAAAGTAGAGATAAAGACTCCCGACCCGTCAAAGAAGCAGAGTCTGGTTACTACTCCGGGACAATCAGCGAAACAAATCGGGGATCCTATCACATCAGTTACTCCCTTGCAGTCAACTTAGGGAAATATTGACACAGGGTGGATCTTCAATGAAGAGTTGAGGCCTATAAGGGTGGAAGAGATCCCTCCAAATGAGTTCTTCTTCGATAAGAAGATAAAAGCAGTGGTAAAGAGAGAATTCTATCAGGAAGGGGAGTCGACAACCAAGAAATACAAAGTTATAACTGATGGGAAGGACAAGAAGAATGAGTAGTTCGCCACGAAAATAGCTGGGACATTAGGGGCATATGCCACAACGAACCAATTTTCAGTTGGGGTCTTGAAAAACCAGCTGAAACGAAAGAATCGCTTCATCAAGACCTTGGAAGCCAGACTAGCCACGACAGCAGAGGCTGCCAAAGACCAGGAAAGTGTAGGAATAGAGAAGGCCAGGTTGGCCAATAAAAATGAGATAGAGCTGCTCAAGACTAAGCTCGAACAAGCACAACTGGTGGTTCGGGATGGTCATATGCAAGCGTGCCAAAAAAAATATTTGATCGAACAACTACAGGCTAGAGTGGAAATCGCCGAAAGCAAAGTGATAAATATCAGGATGTTCAAATCCCAGGAGATGGACATTCGGAGCAGAGTCTCTACGGCCCAACGAAATTTACTTGCCAAGGTAGAGGTGATTCAGGATAACTGCTTGTTGGTCAATCAAGTTTTGGAGAATTTAACCGCTAGAGAAAGGGAAGCTGGAGAAACACGGGTCACCTTCCAAGAGGCTGTGATAGCCACAAACAACAGGGATCCGTGAAGTACTCCCAGGTTCACCATTTCGGAGCAGACCAGAGGAAACATTCTGTTGAAAGAATGGGAGCACAACATCTCAGAAGGCAAGATGCAAGCCAAGAGAGTAACAAAATCCTTAGAGGATGCTTATCTCTATAGATGGTAATCTTCTAGGCATTGATAGCGGAGGTAATGCCGAGGCATTGATTCAGATGAATATGGAAAAAATCTCATTGGATTTAAATGAAAAAGAGGAAAGAGATTCAACCGATATCTCACAAGTGACTATGGCAGACATAGTCCAAATAGATAAATGTATGATTAAACCAAGCGCGCAATTATGTGCTATCGACATCATAGACAGATAGATGGAAGACAGGCTGCCGCAATTATCCCGAGATTGTTACTCTTTTGAAGTCAACTGTCAAGCATAACCGTCAAGGCTGATATCTTGGCTGGTTGAAATATGTGTCACCTGTACGGAGCACGCGCGAGGACAAACTTCTGGCACCAAGTGAAGACAGAGAAGAAGAAATGGAGTGATTTCTCTCCTCCCTATCATAACCGAAATTTTTGCAACGATTGAGATTCCATCTTATTGTAAAACTGTATAAATATACCATAGAAAGAATGAAAAAGGGATGGACCTTTTTGTGTCCATTGTAACAGAGTTTTTACACTTTGAGAGTTAATACAAAGCAAATCTGAAGATTCTCAATTCCGTCATGACTGTGTTATGAGTTTGTTTTCTTGTATCTTATATTTTGTTTCATTTCATATTCTTATCTGATGAATGCTTCGCTATAATTTAGTACAACCTCTACTATAGCCAATGAATGTTGCTTTTCTATAATTGTTTACTGTTTTTCCTCTGTACCAGCTATCAGCAGGTGTAAGACCAGTCAACACTTTCAAAATTCTATATATATTTCATGCTTCATCGGGTTATTTCCTTACATTTTTTCTCTTCTGTTTATACGTGAGATTCTCCCTCGATAAGAGCCTTACTCAATAGACAACTAATTTTTTCTCCCACCTCATACATTTTTTACGGTAAAGAGCCTTTGATTTGCACCCCGTTTTTATTTCCGAAACCGTAAACTCTCTTTTATACGACCGAATTGAGACAACACTTAATTTCCCTCTGAATTTTTTCTTATTTTACCGTTCCTCCATGACTGTCCTTGTACCAACACAACCCAATATCGAACCCAGATTATCAAATCAAACACACATTGCCTTAAACCTTTTCGATCCTATTCTTAAAACAACTACTACCCGGATTGAACTCGAACGTTCATGGGCAGCGATTGAACATAATATAACCATCCAGGAACAGTTGGAAGCTAGACAACGCCAACGTAGAAATATTCCCTAGTTTCCCTTGCCGAAGGTTGATGTTTCTCTCTTCTCTACCCTTTACCCACTTTTGGATGCCTAGACACTGTACTTCTAAGCCTTAAGTACAGACTCTGGAACAACACCTTGAGTTGATTTAGGAATATGGATATGAAGGACAATATAGATGTAGATAAGACAAATCATAAATGGATAGTTCTCGTCTTACCATTTTCGGTGATATGTGGTACACCATGTAGTTTCTCACGGTTGAGGAGTTATGGCCTTTTGAAGTTGGAAGCCCCGAAGATTGGTCAAGAAGCCTATAGTTGGTTACAATTCTTTGATGAAAGGGTAAAGTGGTTGTAACAAGAAAAATATAGAAGCCCTAAGTTTAAGGAAAAAAGTTACCTAGAAAAATTATAAATACACCTCAAGGAGTCATTCACAAACATATTCACTCACACATTCTATTGAACATGTTCTAGTGAACTAGTGATCTATTGGCTAAGGTTGTGATTGTAATTTATGAGGTAGTGAAGGAGCAAAAGTGCGAGAATATCAACATTTCAAAGGAGAGAAATATTTATGAGGAAACCTTAGTTTTCATGATCCTCGCGGGTCAGGTATATGGTGTTCCGCGAGGGCCTTGCGGGTTTCCCAATAGTCATCACACGAGGCCCAGCGTGATAGGATGTCTTAGTCCCATGAGGACAAGGAAAGTTTGGGGGAAATTCTAGTGCCAGGTTAGTAAAGACAGAAGATAACTTACATGTCAACATTTCAGTATTTTAGGTCAGCTACAAAGTATTGGTATGTTTGTGTGCTTGTTGTGAAGATTATGATTGATTATGATGTGGTGTATGCTTGAGGAATACTTGGCATATTGATGAGTGTTTGACACATGATTGAAGTACATATTGAATACATGATTGATTAAGGTATTCTGGTATATCTGGTTCAACATATTGCATGGTTTTTATGGTTCATATCTTTGAGATGATTGTTCATGGTTGAGGCATACACTTGATGTTGGTGGGATGTGCATGAGGGATATGCATTGGTTCTTCATTGATGATATGATACATGTCTATACTTTATTGATGCTATGGTATATGGTACAAGTTGTATTCATGTTTGACATATGATACATGATTGACAACTTATCATTGATGTTGTAGTTGGTATATTTTATTGTTCATTATTAATGCATATATGTTGGTACAAAGTTGATGCATGGTATGGTACAAGTTCTAGTTGGTTGATGATCAACTATAGGGTGATGATATATAAACAAGGATGATGATAGTGACAGGTTGGATATAGTGATAGGTTGAATGGTTACAGGTTGATGTGACAATAGTTGTGACAATGATAGTGGCAGAGATTATGGTAGTGATCATTGGTCTACACTTATATTTTAGGGCATTAGAACGAGGCAAGGAAAGGGGGTTGTAGCCTCCTTCTGGTTGGTTCTAGAGAACACAAGGAGTTGGAGATTCTTTCAGGTTGGAGCTTGCGAATTAGGGTGTTGTATCCTCCTTTTGCTTGGATCTAGAGAATTCAAAGAGTTGTAGGTTCCTTAAGGTTGGAGCCTATAAATAGGGGGTCGTAACCTCCTTCCAGCTACAACTGGAGAATTAGGAAGTTAATGTTTCAAATGAATGTAATCCTTGATATTTAATAAAGCATTTGGGTTTCCATGTAAATTATGGTGTACTATGTATTTGATGTGATGTGATGCTTCTTATGTTTATGTGCTCATGATACATTGATGATATACTACTGATTGATACATTGATTATATATTGTTGATTAAATTGAAGTTGATATACTATGGTTAAAAGTGATAAAGTGATCATACTGATTCACCCCCCCTTTTAGTATTCCAAAAAATGGTATTTGAGCAGGTTTCTTCATGAAATAGTTTAACCATTGGAAGGAGATAATGGAATACAGTAAGATTGGGACACCAAGGTTTGATGGAAACAACTATTCCTTTTGGAATAAAAGGATGAAAACCATTTTATAGGCACACAGATTTGGTGTTTGACAGTCAGTAGTAGACATATATGCAACACTAGCCACTCCCTCAACTGAAAAAGATGGAAATAAACTTAGAGAAAATAACTCAAAGGCTAAAGGCACCATTTTGAGTAGTCTGGATGATCCAATATTTGTCAAAGTTATGCATTGTAAGACAACAAAGGATCTTTGGTATAAACTTCAAAAA
>SNQJ01S0063401.1:0-13576 GCA_010110895.2 Picea sitchensis
GAGAGTCTCATCATCTCCTTATAATCAAGTGATTTCCACCAAATTGCAGCATCACCTTGCAATTTGAAACCTACCAAATGGGGCCACATATATCCACATGCTGATTTTCTTTCTTTAATGAATGATTCAATACTAGGGCCATCACCTTTCCCTGTAAAATACATCTTTCTATGAAAAAACCCCAAAAAATAGATCAATAAGTTACAGCAAAATATCGCGGTTGTTTTCAGAAAAACCCTGAAAAACTGCAGAATTTAAAACGCTCATAACTTTACTTCCCGAACTCCGTTTCGACTGATTTTTTTTTTGAAATTGGGTATTTTTCTGAGAGGAATTCAAATACCCAATTTTTTTTTCCAAATTCAGCTCGTAAAACTTTAGATCTGAACCTGAAATGCGCCGCCCTCTTTTTCTTCCCTAGAAAAAAAAATCTGCAAAAAGAGAAAACAAATATTCTCTTCTTTGGCCCTGGAAAGTGCTCTGATACCAATTGTTAAGATCCAAAGAGGAATACAAAAGCACCACAACAGATATACAAGAACAATATGCAAAATCTTTTTTATTACCATCAAACCCTTGAGGTAGGGCAACACCATACAATGGATCCTATTGTGTATTCAGTATTTGTGGTGATTATATTTTTAGATCTATTCAAGTTCTTAACAATTGGGATCACCTTACATCCTCAATGGGTAAGTCTTTCCACCTGATCAAATACTCCTTAATGATTCTCTTTCGGAGATTTTTTTCTCGAACCTCCAGTATCTCTTCCAGAATCAACACAAGTTGTCCTTCTTCGTCCATGGGAGGTAGTGTCTCAATGGGAATGATGTGTTGGTCGATGGCTTTCTTTAGGCAGGATACATGGAAGACGTTGTGTATTTGGTTGCCCTATGGAAGCTCTAACTCATAGGCTATGGCCCCTATCCTTTTGTTGATCCTGTAAGTCCCAAAGAAGCGTGGTTGTAGATTTTCTACTCCGCTTCTTTTTATAGAAGCCTGTTAGTAGGGTTGGAGCCTTAAATAGACTAAGTCACCAACCTCAAAAGTACACTCCACTCTATGCTTGTCTGCTTGGACCTGCTGTTGGTTCTATGCTCTCTGTAGATGATCCTTCAACTCTTGGAGGATGTCTTGGCTTTGTTGTTCCCAATCCTGCACCATAGGTGCCCTGTTGTCCCCAAAGGAAATCTCCACAAAGGAGATTGGATCATAACTGTATAAATCTTTGAATGGTGTCATGCCTATGGATACATGATGGGTGGTGTTGTAACAGTATTCTCCTGAATGTAACCATCTGTCCCATGCTTTCTGTTGTCCTGCTACGTAATTTATGAGGTAGCCTTCCACCCATTTGTTGACTATTTCAGTTTGGTTGTCCGTTTGAGGGTGATAGTTAGTGCTAGGGGTCAATGTTGTGCCAACTAATCTGAAAAACTCCTGCCAAAACGTACTCATGAACTTGCTATCACTATCACTAATAATGGTCTTTGGTAGGCCGTGCAACCTGAATACCTCTCTGGAAAACAGTTCGGCCACCTGTGTTGTGCTAAAGTCTATGGCTATGGAAAAGAAGTGTGCAAACTTCGTCAACCTGTCCACTACTACAAAAATGCAGTCCTTCCCCTATGCTCTGGGCAAGCCGGTGATGAAATCCATGGATATGCTTTCCCACTTGTGCTCTGGATGGGCAAGGGTTGCAGCAGTCCTGTTGGGTGAGTGTGCTCATCCTTGTTCTCTTGGCATGTACTACATTCTTTGACATGCTTAATCACATCTTCCTTGAGGCCCTTCCATGAGAACCTCCCTCTCACCTGTCTGTACATCTTACTGATCCCTTGGTGTCCTGCTACTGGTGAGTTATGACATGCATGTAATACCTTGGTTTTGAAAGCCGAACCTGGAACCAAGAAAAATTGGCCTTTTTAATAAATGAGGTCCTTCGCGACTCTGAAGTTATCATCCTATATCTGTTTGTCCAATAGCTGACAAGTGAACTAATCCTTTACATATTCCACCACCAAGTGGTCCTTCCAGTCAACTAACATACCTGTCATGGAAAAATGGATGGCCTTATAGATAATGGATGGCCTTTTAGAAAAATGGATGGCCTTCAATGTCAAAGTCGTAGGCCTGTATTTTGCTTACCCATTTTTGTTGCCTTTCATTCAAATCCTTCTGCTCCAATATGTATTTAAGACTGTTGTGGTCTGATTTGACCACAAACCGTGCACCTACCAAATATTGCCGAAATTTGGCTAGTGCATGCATGATAGCCAACATTTCTTTGTCATAAATGTTGTAAAGCAGTTCAGGGCCCCTGAGTTTCTGACTTTCATAGGCGAGAGGGTGCCTATTATGCATCAGTACGGCCCTTATACCTTCTTCCGAGGCATCACACTCCAAGGTGAAAGGTAGGTCGAAATCTGGAAGGTCTAGAACTGGGCATGTGCTCATTACCTTTTTCATTTTCTCCATCGTGGCTTGAGCTTCTTCACTCCATTGGAAGGCCCCTTTTTTGGTCAAATCGGTCAAGGGTGCACACAGTTGAGAAAACCCCTTGACAAATTTTCTGTAGTATGTGCATATGCCTAGGAATCCCCTCAACTTTGTGAGTGTCTTAGGAGTAGGCCACTCCATAATGGTTGTTATTTTCTCCTGATGTACCTGTAACCCTTTTGCTCCTATGATGTGTCCCAAGTAGAGCACCTCTATCATCCTAAATTCACACTTGGATTCCTTAGCGTACAGTGACTGTTCCTCCATGATCGACAGGATTTGGTCCACATGTTGAAGGTGTTCCTCCCACGTCTTGCTGTAAATAAGCAAATCATCAAAGAATACTAGCAAGTGTCTCCTCGGTTGTTTGTTGAACACATGGTTCATGCAATATTTAAAGGTGGCTGGGGCATTGGTTAGCCTGAAGGGCATTACCAGGAACTCATAATGGCCGAAGTGACACCTGAAAGCCGTTTTTGAGATATCCTCCTCCCTCATCTTGATTTGATGGTAGCCAGAACGAAGGTCAATTTTTTTGAAGTAGACAGCTCCATGCAGCTCATCAAGCAACTCATCAATCTTGGGTATAGGATACCTGTTTTTTATCATCTTTTTATTCAAAGCTCGGAAGTCTATGCACATCCTCATCGTTCCATCCTTCTTCTTTACCAAGACTACTGAAGAAGAAAAAGGGCTAGAGCTTGGCCTGATGTGTCCCGTGACTAGAAGCTCTCTGATGGCCATCTCTATCTCTTCTTTATACTTCCTTGGATGCCTATAGGGTGTGGTGATCCCACCAAATCAGAGAAGCCAGTGGGATCCAAACCATACGAACGCCACCTCACTTTCTAGAAGATCTCCCATCTAGAATCTTCATGAACTTCTTTCTTCTTTTAGCTTTCAAACACCGCCGCACCCTACCTATATAGTAGCCTATGCAAACCCTGTAAGCCAGGTATAGAGCGGCCTGTGGAAATCAGGGATTTTCGCACTATGGACACTAACATTTCTTTAGATATATTCTTTGTGTCTATAAGTAGAGAAGATAGAAGAAACAAGTGTGACTTACTCCTTTTCGATGGTTGTCCTCACTAATATTCAATATTTAGTCATGTTGTCCAAGCTCCTATGGTGATGAAGAAAGTATGCAAGGAATCGAACAATACCTTCTACTCCTACAATATATCATTAGACATGAGTAGATCTATCTATGTAGACATACATGTATAAACAATAGTATGAAGGAAATAAGCCAAGTTATATTAATGGAGAAATATGGTGAATTACTTACAAACCAAGGTTGACATTGAAGCAACTCCTCCAATCTCTCTAGTCCATCCCTTGCCTGAATGTCTCAAGATCACAATGTTGATGCTTTGATGAATTCTCTTCACAAGAGCAAAGGTTTGACACTCTGAAATATTTCCCCCCTTTCACCTTTGAGTGGCCTTATTATATAGGATTTGGGAGGCTTAACCACCATGAAAGATTCTAGTAAATGGTTGAGGATTTATCTCCTTAGATTAGGATTCGGTTACCCAAAATGGAAGGAATATGGGTGAATCAACTCATGACTCAACCCCTCGAGCAAAATCACTTAAGAGCATCTCAGGGTTGACCCTTAGAACAAGGTGGGTTGACAAAATCTTCCTCTAACAAATTCAATGCTCCCCTAATATGGAGCATAGAGCATTGCCAATGCTTCCCCATAGTTTATCAAGGAGCGTTGATCAAGGATAAATGCTCCCTATACATGGGCAGGGGGCATTGACCTTCAAAAATGGGTCAAAACTCAAGATAAAAATAAATTTTTTGACCATCTCATGTTGGGTTTTCTCCTTCACAAAGACTAAGGATCATGACAAATGTTCTTTGATGCTGTAAAAGTGCATGCGACACTTAGTAAGGTGCATACGACACTTGATAAATTGCATGAAACACTTAGTAAGGTGCATACGACACTTTTGCGACACTTAAGTGTGACATTATGGTGTGTAACAAATGACCCCTAAAGTGTGAGGTCAGAAGAGAAAATGATGGTCGAAACACTTTAAAAAGTATTAATGTAAGGGAACTGGAGTAGAAGAGCCTAGAGGAAGTTGCAAACAAAAATCAAACAATATATGTATATCATCCCTGAGGCGGGCATACCTATGCTCGGAGTAAATTGACTCAAAGCATGGTCATCGACTAATACACTACGAATCCATTAAAAGCATTGACTAAGGATATGGCCACTAGAGATACAATGTTGATCCATACCTCCACGACATGATTTGATCATAGCCATGAAATAATACACAATGGATCTATGGTATGACAAAAATATAGCCACGAACCAATACAAAGTGGATCTATGTGACATCATATATATCAATGAGATTTCCAATATGTTGGTTATACTGGAATCTTCTACATATTCAAATGATCTCCATCGTAGCCTAGATAAAGTACATAACAGAGTGAGTGCCCAAGATAGGGTCTTCATCTTAATTCTGAAATAGTACAATTCTAGCCATGTGAATATATGACTTGATGTCGAACATTATAGAAACCATTTGATTACCGGTCATTAATGTATACCGTTAAAAAGTGTGAGGTAAATCACCAATGATGACAATGAATCCCAATGTACCCTAGTATATTCCAGTGAATGTGAACAACTGAGTTGAATTCAAACAATCGTGAATCATTTGATTAGAGGTAAATGGTGTAAACCTATTGTCGAAGGTGAGGAGGCCTGCCATTGAGACATGCAGGTCCCAAGGTACTAACTAGTTTCTAAGTCTAATTCTTGGATAATGTGTTGAAGTTGACGAGAAAAGAATCGATGAAGGAGGGCCATGATACATCCCCCATCATCGACACAAAACTGACACAGGAAAGTGATGTGAGATGATAGGTCAAATAATGATTGACTAACACGGGAATGAAAAGTTGGTAATGTTGTAGAATGGTTGATTTGAGGTGAAACTTCCCTTGAACATTGTAAGGCACGAAAAATGACTTGGCAGCATTGACTCGATGAGAGATAGACGAAAACATAGTGTGACAATGACTGAGGCACTCTTCGGGTGAGATGAAGGAGTATGAGGACTCATAAGATTGGTATGACTAATAGACAAGTAGATTACCCAATTGTAAGACAAGACACAAATAGGTGCCATGTTCAAGGGTGACAACAAACGTCTTCAATAATACATTCAAAACGCTTGACCCACTTCCTTCAATATTTCCCCCCCCATGATTGGCGAGTACCTCTTTTTTTTTTTTAAAAGCTTGAGGAGGATAAAAGATGCTCAGTATAGCTTATCTTCAATGAGTCCCCCATCATATGTTTAATAAACCTGACGAAGGAGGGGTTCATCCCCATATGGGTCCTTCAATGCATGTTTTACAATTCCAAAGAATGAAAAATCCATAGTCTTTTCATGTTGAGAGAGTCTGAAAAGATATTAAAGATGACTCCATGGATATTCCTTTTCATAAATCTAATCTCCCAAGCCCGAAAAAGTGTAAAACCATACAAGGGAGAACTCTTCTAGTCATGATTGACTAGAGTATTCCTTTTCGTAGTTAGTCTTATGAGGCCGAAAAAGTGGTAAACTACCACTCGAAAGACGACTCTTCATGGTTTAATGAGCTCAAAGGACGATGAAGTATGCTCGTAGTTTGCTTCATTTTTTAACAAGCTTGAAACAAAGAATGAAACTGTGCTTAGAATCCTATGTTTTATTTTTTAACAAGATTGACGTAGAAACGGGAAATTTGCTCAAAGTTGGTTTCATTTTTTGCGAGCTTGAAAGTGAGAATAAACTATGTTGGATATAATAACCATGAACGTGCCTCTTCCAAATATGATTTCCAAAGGTAGGTACGTTGAACTATACCTATTGGCGGGTTTTTTCCCAACATAGTGTTCAGAGGTTGGTACTTTTCCCCCAACATCGTCATAAGAAGTTGGTGGTTTAACTTCAGTATGATGTCTAGAGGCTAAATACATGCCCCCCAAGCTTCAGTTCATCCGCCAACTCTTCTTCTACACTCACTTAGACTCTTAGTTAATAATAGGGAGAGGTTCAACAGAGAGGGAGGAAGAAAAAGGATCAATTCAGATAGGCAGAGGAAGGGAAGGTTTATGTACTAGATTATGTGGAAGACGAGACTCTGCTAGACTAAGTTAGATGATGTCGCCTAGTGTTTGAGTGGAATATGGGTTAGGCACTACCCAACGATTGAACGATTCATAGGATCATTGCACCATATCCATAATCTATTTAATGTGGAAACCTCATGTGGGGGATCAGGGGGAGATAAGGGAAAAACTTCCACGAGTGAGGAATCCTTAAGGAGACCTACCCCCACAATTTCGTACTTAAGATTTCACTATCATGGGAAAGGGATATTATTCGTTGAAGAATTATGGATATTTGGAGTGCAATAATCAAGTTGATCAATAGTCACAATTTTACCTTGATGGGGAAATTGTAAAATGTGAAAAATTGATGAAGCGATGGCAATCATCGCATAGAACCAATTGCGACCAAGCAATAAATTATAATATATGAGCGCATCAACAACTTCAATGTCAACAAAATCAATTTTTCCCTTTAACTCCACGGCAAAATATTTTAAGAGTTCATAAGGTTGGAAACCACATCCAAAAAACACCTTAAGGGTGGTAGGAGACTGGTTAAGTTCAGGAGAACCAATTTCTCTCCAGCGAGATAAAGACATGACACATGTGGAAGCTCCTTCATCCAAAATAGTGTGATGGATGTTCTTCCTCGGTTGAAAATAGTCCATATTAAACATAGCTTGAATTTGGAACGTCAAGTGGTGGGAGAGTCTCGGTTGAAAACAGTCCATATTAAACATAATCATATTTGACGCCTCTGGATCCAAAGCTCCAATGGATGATAACGTGGTTCTACATTGACTTGGACAGTTTTGTAGAACTTAAAGTGTCGACAAAGCACAAGTTGTTTGCACCAAATATTCAATAATTTTGTAGTTTTGAGCAGCGTAGGCACTTGGATTGAAAGTCAACTTTTCAATTGTGCCCTTGGGTAGGTGGAACACTGACTAAACAACATGCCTTTTAGTGGTGCAACATCCACCCTAGCTAGACATTAAGGAGGATCAATCTGGGGTCTTCAATTGAGAATTATCTTTGTGGTTCTATAGCAGTGTGGAGAGGATATTTGAGGGCTTCCTTGAGGGGTTGATTCTTCTATTTTTCATGGTCGTGATGATTTACTAGAACCATGAGGTTTTGTGAGGGTGTGACAACCATAGAGGGCTCCTAGGGGTCTCTTGGAGGTCTTGTTACCTCCCATTTATAGAGTTGTGAGCCAAGGAGGGGTCGTGGAGACACCTTGAAGGACCATTGACCATTTGGAAGGTTTGTGGGGGTCTTGGAGGAGCCACATGGGTACCAGAAGGCCATGAGGGGTCTAAGGGAGAGGGATGTGAGGCTAGATATTGTGTCATGAGGTATAGGAGGGGGACGCAAGCCCAATCGCTGAGAAAAGAGGGTTTGAAGGAGGGTCATGGTCCCACTGCATAGTTGTGAGGGTAGAGAAGAGGGTCGCGAGCCCTATTTTGGATGTGGATCAGTTGGCATCATCCATTGAGGAGGTTAAGGAATTATTCCATGTTCTTTCTTGTGTTGTGTAGTGATTTTTGCAGCTGCTACAAAAACCATTAGAACTTTATTATTATTGTATTCCAATTTCCAGTCATAATAAAAGTGCCTACATTGTCTCTTATATTTCTTGAGTTCATTGGGTGCATGAAATATGCTTGAAGAAATATCTATTATTAGAATTCATGCAAATTGTTTGTTAAAAGTTTTCAACCAACACAACTAGTGGTAATACAAAGTATTGTAACAAAAGAACACAATTAGATTGGACAACAAACATAATATCCTAGCCTAAGCTCTATTGAGGATATTACAATGGTATCAGAGATGGTGATATTGCTAGCATGTGATTGCATTGATGCCTAAAATAAGAGGGCATGGAGGATATCCATTCCTAGAGTCACTAGAGGAAGAAGAAATAGAAGTGAACCAACCAGAGTCAGTACAAGAAGGAAACATGGGAGACAATCAGGATCCTACAGAAGAGAATGTGATCGGGATACTAAGTAATTTGGATAGGATCCAGGAAGAGGCAAGCCAAAGACAGTAAAAACCATCCCAAAGACAGACAAAGATGGTTGGATACCAAGAACAAACACTTGAGGTACTCATGTAGTTGGTGGGCCAACGAGGATAGACCGAGTTGAGTGGATCCCATGGAGATAATAGGGTACATGTAAAAGGTAGCCATGGAAGAGGTAGAGCTCATGCAAAGGGTAGAAATACCCATTTTCTAGCACAAAGTTCTCTACAGGTAGGGAGTAGGAGGACACCTAGGCCATTATTTCCATTGTTCCTTAAGGAGCATCCTACAAGAGAATAGGGGCAATAGGGTTAGGTGGATGAGTTCACCACTGATTCGGATTTTTTGAGCAAAAAAAAATGACTACAGCTTATTAACAGGTGATTAACACAAAATAATAGAGATACAGTAAAACAGGTTTTCTATTCAACAAGGAAATAAGTTGAAACTGTAAAATGCAGTGGAAAACAAGCTTGTTGGAATGGTGGCAGCTTATCTCTGAGAAGAGATGTGATGGTTGTGCTCATTCACAAGAAGATGGTTACAATGAGGCTCTGAAGGCCCTTTTACAATAAAAATGAATGTAAAAAACCCTAGACATCCAAAAACCTAATCCTAGGAGATGAAGCGCCAAAAGTCATGTGGGCCTCGTTTGGGTAAGTTATCGAGTGCATTAGCTTTTGCATCTGATCTGTTTTGGGTGCACGATAGCTAGTTGGAAGGTATAAGTCATGTGGGCCTCGTTTGGGTAAGTTAGTACATCAACTTCTCGGGGTCGTAACTTTTGCATACGATCTCTGTTTGGGGTGCACGATAGCTAGTTGGAAAGGTATTGTTGAGGAGATTCATTTTGGGGGCTCAATTGGAGCCTTTGGATATCATTGAGAAGCTCAATCCCAAAAAACCTTCAGTTAGGCCCTCAAAATGGCCTCAGAAGTTAAAAACTGCTAAAAATAGTAAATTACCAAAATTGCCAGAAAATTATTTTGAACCAGTTGGAAAAGGTGGGTGGCCACCAATATCCACTTGGATCGATCCTCTCTCCTTATGAATTAATTTTCTCCATTGCGTTGAGTTCCCCCATCAAATGAGGAAATTTCTGTTGAATTTTGCCCCGGGTGAGCCACTTGCCTTAGTGCAGGAATTTCCCTACTTTGACGACTCGATAAAGATGGATCCTTTGTTGTTGAGTGCCCTTGATCTGTGTGTCCACAATATGATCACTGGATTCCTGTTGTATGCAGTCAGGTTTGAGCTATTTTGGTGTCAGTTGTTCTACTACTTCTGAGGTGTCCAATAATGGTGGGAAATAAGGGCGAAGGAGATCCATGTTGAACACTGGGTGTAGGCCAAGGAAAGGAGGAATGTTGAGCTCAAAAGAATTATCCCCCATGGCCTTAGTGATGGTGTATGGCCCATAACGGAGTGGGAGAAGCTTCCTATGGGGTCATGTAAGGCATTCCTTCTGCAAGTGCAACCAAAATTTTTTGCCCACCTGAAACTTATGTGGCACCGGATGTTGATCATGGTGTTGCTTGTACTTGTCATTGGACTTCTGTAGGATATCTTGAACCTATTGGTGGATGTCCTGGATCCACTCAATGAAACAAGTGGCTTTGTCAGCTTCATTTGGAGCAGGATATGAGTCGTTCGAGGTGACTGCAAGAGGGAGTGCAACATCTATGGGACCCAATGGTTGGAATCCCAACCCCACTTGAAAGTAGTTGTGGTTAGTTGAGCTATGCAGGGCTCGATTGTAGCTATGTTGGACATATGGAAGGCTCTCATCCCATGTGCGAGGGTGCTTGGAATTATACATGCGAAGGATATGCACAATCATTTGATTTATGACCTCAGTTTGGCCATCTGTGTGAGGTGGAAGGTCGTGGATTTGGTGAGCTTGGTGTCCAGCAAGGACCGGAGGCTCGACCAGAATGTGCTGATAAATTGACTGTCTCGATCTAATAAAATGGTTTGTGGGATTCCAAAATGTACCTAGACTCGTTCAAGGAAGAGCTTGATAGTGGCCTCTATTGTGATGCTCTTCTTGTAGCCAACCAGAATCGCCATCTTAGAAAAGAGATAAACAACCACAAAAACATAGTCATTTCCCCGCATGGTGGAATAGAGGCTCGACATGTAGTCCATTGAGATGGATTCCCATGGCCTGTCGGGAGTAGAAAGAGGGGTGTACAGGCCCTATTTCTTAGTGGTCGGTTTGGCAATAGCACAAGCAGTGCAGGACTTGTTATACTTGATGACCTCCAGTCAAAGTTTCAGCTAGTGGAAATGTTTCTATAGCATCACCACTGTCTTTTCGATGCCAAAGTGTCCTGCCACCCGACTGTAGTGGGATTCCCAGATCAGCTTCACTCACTCGCTTGATGGAACACAGATATGGCCAAGACGACACAACAACCCATCCTGAAGATGGAAATTATCAACAACTGCATTTGCACCCAACATTTGGTAGGTGTTGGCAAAGTCTGGGTCTGTCTCATAGAGTTGGGGAAATCCAGAGGTCTCATGGCTGCAAGAGTCTATCACCATGGTGAGTGTCATGACTGGCGGTCTGTTGAGGCAATCAATGAGGCGGTTGGTGCTTCCTGTTTTATACTTGATGTTGAGGTGGAATTTTTGCAAGTATGTGGACCACTTTTGATGGCGGTCATTCTGCAATTTTCCTTGTGTCTGCATGAACTGCAGTGGCTTATGATTAGTGTGGATGACTGTCTCCTTCCCAAGAATGTAATGTCTCCACTAGCGACAGGCTTGCACAATTGAGTACATTTCTTTTTCATAAGTAAGGTACTTACGGAAAACATATGATAGTGTTTCACTATGATAGGCCACAGGATGGTTGTGCTGAGTGAGAACGACACCCACAACATATTCTGAAGCATATGTCTCGATCTCAAAGGGTTGTTGCAGGTCTAGTAGTAAAAGTATTGGAGTTGATCACAAGTGTTGCTTCAAATCATCGAACGCTTTTTGTTGGGACTGACCCCACGTAAATTTATCCTTAACACCACCCCTGGTTATTTGGCTGAGGGCCCATGCAATATGGGAGAATCCCAACATGAACCTGCGGTAGAAATTGGCAAGGCCCAAGAAGCTTTGAAGCTCAGTGAGTGTTGTTGGGGATGGCCAGTCACAGATGACTTCGATCTTGTCTAGATCCACATGTACGCCATGTTGATCAATGATGTAGCCCAAGTAATGGATCTTGTCCATGCCAAAGGATCATTTTTCCAATTTGGTGTATAGCTTGTGTTGTCGTAGGCTGTGCAGAACCTGTTGAATATGCTACAAATGTTCGGCCCAAGTCTTGTTGTAAATGAGAATGTCATGCAGATACACCACTCCAAAAGTATTGGTGAATGGTCGTAGAATATTGTCCATAATCCTCATGAAAGTGGTTGGAGCATTTGTCAAACCAAAGGGCATGACCAACCACTCAAAAAGGCCTTCCTTTGACTTGAAGGTGATCTTCCATACATCTATTTGTTATATCGGGACTTGGTGGTAGCCAAACTTCATATCAATCTTACTGAAGTATTTGCCCCCCGTGATTTGATCAAGGAGGTCGTCTATTTGGGGAATCGAGTATCGGTTTCTAACTGTGATTTTATTCAAATCCCGGTAATCAATGCAGAATCACCAAGTTCCATATTTCTTTTGTACCAGCATGATTGGGCTCCTGCAAGGTGATGAGCTGGGACGGATGTGCCCCTTGTGGAGTAGTTATTGGATCTGTCGCTTGATCTCCTCATTCTCTAATAGAGAGCGGCAATAGACTGGCCCATTGGGAAGCGATGCATCGGGGGTCAGATCGATGGGGTTCTTGACCTGGCAGTGAAAAGGTACCCCAGTAGGTGAGGAGAAGATATCGAAGTATTCTTCCACGACCTTATCTACTTGCTTCCGCTATGTGGAGAGATCAGCCACAGAGACCCTGGATGTGGTTGTGATATTTTGCTCATTGTGAGAGTGAATCATGAAGAAGACAAACTTCCTCATCTGATAGATGACCTTCCTGCATTGCTTAACAGAGATCAAGGAAATAGCACTAGGTGGGACTGCCTCGAGTATCCTGTACAATTTCTTGTTTAAAGTAATAATAACACTATGAGGCCTAGACTCATATACAGCATGACATTTCCATAAATAAGGTTGGCCCAAAAGAACATCACAAACTTCGAGAGGAGAAACATCTCACAATACCTCGTCTTTGAAGGGCTTGATGTCATACGACAATCGACACTTTTGGCTGACACGGAGATCGCTTCCTTGGCGGAGCCATCCAATGGTGTAGGGTTGTGGGTGTGGCGTTGTCGCCAGGGCCAGCTACTTGATGACCTCTATTGAGATGAGGTTATTTTGGCTACCGCTATCAACAATGAAGTGCAGTGGGGTTCCTTTTACCCACATCTGTGAATGGAAGAAGCACTCTTCTTCTTCTTGCTCGTCTGGTTCACCAGGCTAGAGCTTGGTGGTAACAACAGTGGCATTGGGTTCTGCGTCAATGATCTATATCCCCCTTTTTGGTTCTAACTCAGAGTCAGAACCCGCATCTGATTTAGAGGCTTTCACTTCGGTCACCAGTGACTTCTTCAAGCGACAATCATCCCTTTCCTAGATTTTGCTGTGAGGGGTTCCCAGGCCCAAATTGTCGTGTCTTTTGTTTGAGCTTCTACTCGATTTTGATGGCATATCGGTAGGTTGTGCCTAAGGATGAGATGTCCAGAAATTACATTTCAGTATAGATGTGTCTATGCAGGGCACTACGATACTTGAGCACCAGATGTCACTTTAAAAATTCGATACCCAGCTTGGTACACAAGGTATGGAAGATATTTGTGAAATCTGGCACTGCTTGGTCTCTTTCTTGCCGCAGTGTGGTCCAT
>SNQJ01S0063401.1:20267-61381 GCA_010110895.2 Picea sitchensis
TTTGGTGTCCTTCTTTGTCTTCCCCTGACCCTTCTTTTCCTTTGTCTTGGACTGGTTTTCAGGAGACTATTTGTTAGGGTTGTCTTTGTCATACTTTGGTTGTTGCGGATTTGCAGACCCGAACTCCCGTTTGTTCTGGTGCTTAAATTTCTACTCGATTTTAAAAACATATCGATAGGCAGCACCGAGTGATGAGATGTACGGAAAATCCATTTCAGTTTGGATGTATCTGTGTAGAGCCCCACGATATTTCAGAACCAAATATCATTCAGAGTCTTTGATACTCAGCTTGGTGCGCAAGGTAGGGAAGGTATTGGTGAACTCTGGAACTACTTCTCCCTCTCTTGCCACAGTGTGGTCCATCTCATGTACTGGTCCTCATAGTTGCCAACAGGGTAATATTGTTCCTTTACCGCATCCACAAAAAAATCCCAAGTGGGATCGGCCCCATATATTTCAGAATCCTTTGTGGAACTTTGCTCCTAATAAGTTTTCCACCAATGTTTGACATGGGGGAGAGCTTTAAGGAGTATGAAGGTGATCTTTTCTTTGTCAGAAAATTTGTGAACAGAGAAATAACCTTCTAACATATTTAACCATTTGTCTAGCGCTTCTGCATCTATCTGTCCTTCATATACAGGGATATCAAAATTAACTTGTACCTTGAAAGGCATGGTGCCTCCAAAGTGGTTGCTTGATGAATATTCGCCTATTGCTATCGAAAGGTGTTGAAGGATGTGAGAAAAATTCTCCATCATTTCCTCCCTCTGTCACGTGAGAGCTTGCTCAAGCAACAGACTGATAGGATTGTTTGCTCCATCCTTTTTCTTTTCTTCTGCCATTGAGGGTTTCTTGGGTGTGTGAGAGCGATTGTATTCAAGAGAGATAAGCTTGAGACCCAACTTGCTATACTCGGACCTCGTCAAGGACATGCACTGAAAAATGATCAAGAGCAACTTTCTCTGATACCACTAATCCGGATTAGTTTCAGCACAAAATGAGAGCGGAGATATAATAAAGAAATGGACAGAGATATCGCAGATATTCAATAATATAACAGAAATGTATCAGAGATGCAACCATAAACACAAATATACAGTAATACATGATTTCTATTAATAAAAGAAATGTACAGAGACTGTAAAAATACAGAGTGAAAGACTCGCTAGAATGGTGGTAGCTTAGCTTTGAGAGTGACGGCTACTCACATTTGCAAGAAGATGATTACAATGAGGCTATGAAGGCCTTTTTACAATAAATAGGAATGCCAAAAGTCTAGACATCCAAAAACCTGACCCTAGGAGATGAAGCATCAAAAGTCATGTGGGCCCCGTTTGGGTAAGTTAGTGCATCAACTTCCCGGGGTCATAACTTTTGCATACGATCTTCGTTTTAGGTGCATGATAGCTCGTTGGAAAGGTATCTTCGAGGAGATTCATTTTGGGGCCTCAATCATTCCTTTAGGGATCATTGAGTTGGGTTGATCCCAAAAAACCTTCATTTAGGCCCTTAAAATGGCCCCAGAAGATAAAACCTGCTAAAAATAGTACATTGCCAGAAAACTGTTTTGAGCCAGTTGGAAAAGGTGGGTGGCCACCAATATCCATCTGGATTAGTATAATACCTGAGGACCCTAAAAGTGTGGCAATGGTCACTCTTTTGACACCCTCCTAAAATGGCACCTACTATGTAATCTCAAGGTGTGGTGGCTCATCATTGCTCTATCCATTGTCCTATACATGAGCTATATCATCCTCACCATCATCCTCCTCGTGGGAATGCACCTCAATATAATGGACCTTACCTTTTCCCATACAATGGTGACCCAACTCAATATAACAAAGCTTATTCCTCCTCAACTCTCTCTGAGTCTCCTCATCCATCATGTCCTTCCCTATCCATGCCCTCTGGGGAAGCTTCATCACCTGACCCTTATGACGAATAAATGGTTGTACTTGTGCCTTCTTGTGTATTGTGTATGTCATGTCATGGGTCCTCATGATGGAATCATGTAGTGTGGATGGCATGAATGCCTTCACCCATCCTCTCAAGGGTTAAACTAACCCCTTCGTGAATAACATCACCAACATTTTCTCAGAAATATCAATCACCATGACTTCCATCCTCCGGAACCATGTGATGTATGCATCCGGTGTACCTGTCTACCATAACTACACCAAATCCATGAAGTGGATCTTGTGATCCTTCTTATCAAACATGTCCATCAACCTCTGGGTGAAATCTACATATGATGTGATATTGGCATGCCCTAATGTCACCAACCCATGGTACCACCACTCACAAGCTTCTCCATCCAAGTGTAGGGTGGAAAACTCAATTGTTTATGCCTCTATCATTAGGTTAAGCTAGAATTAAGTGTCCAACTTATGCACCCATGCTTTAGTTGTGTTCATAGTAGATCCGTCAAAATATTGGGTAGACAACTTCCCCACTTTACAAAGAAGATCAAAGTTATGTTGGTTATGTGTTGCCTTAGTCCTATTCCTGAGCTTGATGTTGCAGGAGTCTTGGTAAGACATGGTTGCTTGGATCTCTTCCCCTAAATCTTGATACTCTTTGAAGTAGGTGGTGAACTTTTCCACCTAACCCTATTGCCCCTCTGCTCCTGTAGGATGCTCCTTAAGGAAAAATGGCAATAATGGACATGCATCCTCCTACTCCCCACCTGTAGAGAACTTTGCACTAGAAAATGGGTATTTCTACCCTATGCATGAGCTCTACTTCCTCCATGGTTGCCTTTTGCATGTACCCTATCAGCTCCATGGGATCCACTCGACTCGGTTTGTCCTCGTTGTCCCACCAACTACATGAGCACCTCAAGGGTTCGTTCTTGGTATCTAACCATCTCTCTCTATCTCGGGGATGCTTTTTCCTGTCTTTGGTTTGCCTCTTCTTAGATCCTAGCCAAATTACTTAGTATCCCGATCACATTCTCTTATGTAGGATCTCGATTGTCTCCCATGTTTCCTTCTTGTATTGACTCTGGTTGGTTCACTTTTATTTCTTCTTCCTCTGATGACTCTAGGAATGGATATCCTCCATGCCCTTTTCTTTTAGGCATCAATGCAATCACATGCTAGCAATATCACCATCTCTAATACCATTGTAATATCCCCAATAGAGATTAGTCTAGGATATTATGTTTGTTGTCCAATCTCATTGCGTTCCTTTGTTAAAATACTTTGTATTACCACTAGTTATGTTGGTTGAAAACTTTTAACAAACAATTTGCATGAATTCTAATAATAGATATTTCTTCAAGCATATTGCATGCACCCAATGAACTCATGAAATAGAAGAGACAATGTAGGAACTTTTATTATGACTGGAAACTGGAATACAATAATAATAAAGTTCTAATGGTTGTTGTATCAGCGGCAACAATTACTACACAACACAAGCAAGAACCTGGAATAATTCCTTAACCTCCTCAATGGATGATGCCAATTGATCCACATCCAAAATAGGTAACTTCCACTTGGTTCTTCATGGTTGAGGAGTTATGGTCTTATGAAGTTGGAAGCCCCAAAGAATGGTCAAGATGCCCCTAGTTAGTTACACGTCTTAAATGAAAGGGTAAAGTGGTTGTAACTAGAAATTTCTAGAATCCCTAAGGTTAAGGAGAGAGGTTACTAAGCAAAAGTATAAATACACCTCAAGGGGTCCCTCATAAGTACATCCACTCACTTATTCTATTGAATATATTCTAGTGAACTAGTGATCTATTGGAAAGTTTTGAGATAGTAATTTTTGAGTTAGCAAAGTGTGAGAAGTGCGAGAGTCTCGTCATTACATAAGAAAGAAAGAATTTATGAGGAAACCCGTGTTTAGTTGACCCTTGTGTGTTAGACTACTAGTGTCTCACAAGGACCCCGCGGACTATATAGTACGTGTCATGCGAGGCCCCACAAGATAGGATGTCTTGGTCCCACGAGGCTAATACAAATTTTTGGAGATGATTGTACCAGTTTCGTGAAGTCAGAGAAAGGTCTACATGTCAGCATTACATTGTTTCAGGTTAGCTACAAAGGTACAAGTATGTTCATGTGTATTTTTTGAGGGTTTCATTTTGGTTATGGATATGGTACATGCTTGGTATGTGGTTCAGGCATTGACATATGGTTGAGGTACATTTTGGCTACATGGATGAGCGAGGTATACTCTTACATCTAGTTTGGTATATGACATGATTCATATATTTGAGAGATTGGTACATGGTTGAGGTATACATTAGTTGTATGGTGGTACATGCATGAGGGATATGTTATGGTTCTTTGAGGCACTTCATTGATGACATGGTACATGTCTATACTTGATTGATATTATGGTACATGGTACAAGTTGTATTCATGATTGACATATGATACATAATTTGATTGGATACCCATCATTGATGTTATGGTTGGTATATATTATTGTTGATGATTGATGCACAGTTGATGCATGGTATGGTACATGTTCTAGTTGTGGCAAATGGTTGAGACACATAGGTTGATGATCAGTTACAGATTGATGTTACAGTGGCAATGATAGTGACAATGATATTGGTAGTGATAATGGCAATGATAGTGACAGTGGCAGTGACATTGGCAATGATTGTGGTATTGACAATTGGTTTGCACTTATATTTTAGGGCGACAGGATGGGGCAAGGAAAGGGGGTTGTAGCCTCCTTCCAGATGGTGTTGGAGAACACAGTAAGTTGGAGCTTCCTTCAAGTTGGAGCTTGAGAATCAAAGGGTTGTAGCCTCCTTCTAGTTGGATCCAAAGAATTCAGGGGGTTGGAGCCTCCTTCCAGTTGTAGCTGGAGAATCGGGAAGTTGGTGCTTCCAATGAATGTGTTTCTTTGATATATATAAGAAAATCATTTTGTAGTTTTCTCCCATTTGGGTTTCCACATAAATTTTGGTGTACTATGTATCTGATGTGATATTGTTGGTGCTGCTTATGTTTATACTCCTGATGATATATTTAATGTTAATGATAAACTATTGAATATTGTTGATAAATTTGAAGAATATATATTTTGGTTAAAAGTGTAAAAGTGCTCATATTGATTCACCCCCCATAGTATTCCAACAATTTTTTTCAGAGTAGGTCCTTTAAGAAGCAGTCTAACCAATGGAAGGAGATCATGGAATACACTAAGATTGGAGTTCCACAGTTTTACGGTCGGAACTATTGCTTCTAGAGCAGAAGGATGAAAAATTATGTGCAGGAACATGGGTTTAATGTTTGGCGAGTAGTAATAGCTGGATACAAGGCACTAGCCACTCCCCCGACTGAAAAGGATGGAAATAAACTTGAAGAAAACAATTCAAAGGAAAAAAAAAATGTTATCTTGAATGGTCTAACTGAATTTGTACATGTCAAGGTTATGCATTGTGAATCCACAAAGGAAGTTTGGGACAAACTTCAAAATATCTACGAAGGTGATTCCAAATTCCAGGGAGATAAAGGTCAAACCCTTAGAGCTAAGTTCAAACAATTGGAGATGAAGGAAGATGAAGACATTGTAGCCTACTTTTTGGGAGTTGATGAAATAACAAATACTATTAAAGGTTTGGGAGAAGATATGAAGGAACATGGCATTGCTCAAAAGGTACTAAGGTCTCTACCAATAAGATTTGATTAGAAGATTTCAACCCTAGAAGAAAGATCATACCTCGCTACTTTGAGCTGGATGAGTTACATAGGATACTTGTAGCCTATGAAATGAGAATAGAACAAGACAATCTAAGTATGAAAGAAGAAACATTCAAGGCATACAAGAATACAAAGAAGAAGAATAAGCAAAAGCTAAAATCAGATTGTAGCTACAACGATGATTCAGAGAAGGATCTCGGAATTCCAACTTAGAAGAAGTCGAGCAAATGATCACAAAATTAAAATCCAGGTAGAACAAGATAAAAGGATTGAAGAAGCACTCATAAGTTAGTTAGAAGAAAATGGAAAGACAATTGAAAGATTGGAATCATAAATAGACGCTCTAAGAAAATATCTTCAAAAGAAAGATATGCAACAGAATAGCACCAAAATGTTGGATGAGATCATCAGTGGTCAAAGGGCATACTATGACAGGTCCAGGCTAGGATATAACCAGATGTAGACTAAGAAAGGTTCAATCTCCAAGACCACTGAACAAGAAGCAGAACAAAGAAGCTATGCATAAATCACCAGAGGTCCTCCTAAAAGGGAAGAAGGCAAGAAGATCCAAGAAGAAGGAAACAAAGAAACATCACCACCTAGAAGATTCAAAACTCAGAATCATCAGTAGACAACAATAGAAATACCTCAAGAAGAAGAAGAAATAAGAAGAGCAACTTCATTTAGAAGATCTTTCACCTCCAAGTATCAAACTATTTTTCTTGGTTTATGTTATTCATGTAATAATTTGGGTCACAAAGTTGTAAATTGTAGATCCTATGCCAAGAACGGAAGAAACTATGACATTTATTCAAAAAACACTTATCCCAGAAGACCTCTTGAAGCACAGAACAAAAATCACAATAGTTTCAGTTCATTGAGTAATGAAGTAGAATGCTACAAATGCAACAATTTTAGACACATGGCCAAAGATTGTAGATTGATTATTCCTCCAAGGGAATGAAAGTAGAATATAAACAATTATAAATAGGAACCACAAAGGATATGGAGAAGGAAGCAGGATCAATTCAACATTGTAGAATGCTCACTTTCTCTACAAGCACAACACGATAAAAGTGGGTGGTATATTGACAGTGGTTGTTCAAAGCATATGACAAGTGACAAGAACATGTTTCTAACTTTGAGGAAGGAATGAGATGGATCAATTTCATTTGGAAATGACAACTCGGCCAAAATTATAGGAAAAGGTATAGTTAGGCTTGGAAGCAAATATGCCAAGGTAGAAAACATTTTACTGGTTGAAGATATGAAGCACAATTTGCTAAGTGTAAGTCAAATGTGTTATCAAGGACACAAACATTTGTTTGACTCAAAAAAATGTGAGATAAGGAAAGAAGGATCAGGTAGGTTGGTGGATACAACTATAATAAATCCAAACAACATATATGTCCTGAATGAAATTGGAAAAGAAAGATGTTGCTTGGGAAAGGAAAATGAAATTTGGCTCTGGCATTGAAGAATGGGTCAAATGAACTTTGATAACCATGTCAAAATCAACAGAAAGAAAGTTGTAAGAGAAATGCATGAGATTTCAAAGCCAAAAAATACTCTATGTAAGCATTTTCTACAGGGAAAACAAACCAAGACCAAGTTCAAATAAAAAGAGTACTCTGTGACAAAACCATTGGAAATTGTACATACTGATCTATGTAGACTGACAAGAATGAAGAGATTAAATGGCGAATAGTATTTTATGCTACTAGTTGATGACTACACAAGAATGATTGTAGTGTACTTTCTCAAGAAGAAGTCAGAGGCATTTGAACATTTCAAGATAGATAAAGAAATGGTTGAAACTGAGAAAGATTTGAAAATCAAATGCTTGAGATCAGACAATGGAGGAGAATTTACATCAAAGGAATTCATGGATTTATGAAATGAACATGGAATAAGAAAATAGTTTTCAACAACCATGACACCTCAACAAAATGGAGTTGTCAAAAGGAAGAACAAAACAATACATGAAATGGCCAGAACCATGTTGAAAGATTCCAATTTGGGTGACATATTTTGGGCACAAGCAGTACATACAACAATTTATATCCTAAATAGTGGAATGCTTAAAAATAAAAGTGATAAGACTCCCTACGAGTTATGGAAAGGAAGACCGGCAAATGTGAATTATTTTAGAGTGTTTGGAAGAAAATGGTACATCAAAAGAGAATATGGCAGGATTGGAAAATTTGACTCCAGAGTTGATAAGGGCATACCAGTTGGTTACTCAAGAAAAATAAAAACATACACATGCTTCAATCTAAGACTCAACAGAATAGTGGAAAACATCAATGTAATGGTTGATGAGACAAGTGGACGAAAGATCAAAGAAGAAAGAAAATATTCATAAAAGCAAGACAATGAAGAAGATTCGAAAGAATAAGAAGTAGAGGTAGAAGCAAAAGAAGAACAACAACAATTATAAGTAGAGAAAGAGCAATATGAGCAGCAAGATCGTCAGATACCTCCCAAGACACCTAGTCGACAAGTATATAAAAATCATCGACTAGAACAAATTATTGGGAATAAAGATGCAAGATTTGAAACTCGGAGAAGAATATGTTCACTAGAACAAAAACACCTAGCATTGTTATCCATAGTCGAACCCAGTAGTTTTTAAGAAGCTAGCAAAAATGAAAACTGGATCAAGACTATGGATGAAGAATTGAATCAAATAGAGAAGAATCATACATGGGTACAAAGTGGGTTTTCATAAACAAACTGAATGAGGATGGGCAGGTTACTAGAAACAATGCAAGATTACTTTACAAAGGATATACTCAAATTGAAGGTATATATTTTGAAGAGACCTTTTTCCCAGTTTCCAAGATGGAAGCAATCATATTGATCTTAGCCTATGCATTTTCCAAGATAATCAAGGTGTATCAGATGGATGTGAAGTCAGAATTTCTAAATGGAGAATTAGAAGAAGAAGTCTACATCGAACAATCTGAATGATTTATGTTATATGAAAGGGAAGATTACATTTGCAGGTTGAAAAAGGATTTATATGGATTCAAATAGGTGTCCATAGCATGTTATTCAAAATTGGACAGGTATCTACAACAACAAGGATTCAAGAAGGGAAATGCAAAAAACAATATATACATAAAAGTGGATCGAGACAATATGTTGATAATTGAAGTTTATGTAGATGACATTATCTTTGGAAGAAATGATGATAGAATGAGTCAGGAATTTTCCAAATACATGCAGAATGAGTTCGAAATGTATTTTCTTGATGAGTTAAGTTTATTTTTGGGACTATAGATATGTCAATGCGATAAAGGTATTTTCATCTCTCAAACCAAGTATATCAGATAAAAGCTAAAGAAGTTTGGAATGGAAGATTGCAAACCAATAAGTACTCCTATGCAGACCAGTTGCAAGTTAAGTAAGGATGATGATTCTAAGGATGCAGACCAGAGACTCTACATATCGATGATTGGAAGCTTACTCTATGTGACAATGTCTAGACCAGATGTGATGCAGGTAGTTTGATAATTTGCAAGGTTCCAATCGACACCAAAGGAATCATATGTTATGGTAGTGAAGAGGATATTCAGATATCTCAAAGAAACATAAGAGTTTGGATTATGGTATTCAAAAGGGAATGAAATATCTCTAGTTGCCTACACAAATGTAGATTGGGTAGGTTGCATTGATGATAGAACAAGTACAAGTGGAGCGGATTTCTACTTGGGTGATTTTATGGTATCATGGTTAAGAAAGAAACAATCATCAATATCCTTTTCCACAACAGAAGCATAATACATTGCAGCGGTGGCATGTTGTACTCAGGTTCTTTGGATGAAGCAAACCTTGCAGGATATACAAGTGAAGTATGATGAGCCCATTTCAATATTTTGTGACAACACCAGCACTATCAGTATCTCTAAGAATCCAGTGATGCATTCCAAGAAGAAACACATTTCGATCAAGTATCACTTTCTATGGGAACAAGCTATAGAGAAGAATATCAAGCTATAGTACATTAGGACAAAAGAGTAGATTGCAAATATCTTCACTAAACCTCTTTCAAGGGAGACTTTTGAGTATCTGAGACAGAAACTTGGAGTAGTTTCAACCACATAGTGATCCACATAGCTTCAAGCATAGTAAGACAGGGGGAAAGAAGTAGAATACATGAAGAGTCTAAGTAAATAATCTTTTGAATGTTTTTTATATACATCGAGTATTTAATTGATAAAGCACCATAAAAAGAAAGCAGAGTCTTGCAGACAGGGGAGCATCCCCAAGGATAATTACCCTTTTCCATTGATTTCAAAGGGGGAGAGAAAGAATAAAGGCATGGAAATGGAAAGAAGAAACAGATGCATGAAGACATGTGGAGCGATGGTCACAAGGGAGGCATGAGAAGGAGCATGAGTGTTCCCATGCCATCATTGTTGCCATCAATGCCAAAGGAGGAGATTGTTGAAAGATTGGTTGTCATTGAAGTCAACCCTTAAAGAAGTACGACAGCCCCAGAGGTATGCTTATGGAACCCGAAGTTGATCAAGGAAAAAGGTCATGAAGAAAATTTTAATTTATCATACATAGAGGGGGGGTGAATCAGTATGAGAATTTTTACACTTTTAACCACATTGTATATTCTTCAACTTTATCAATAGTATTCAACAATTTATCATCAATGTATCATCTATGATTTCATTCAATATATCATGATCATATAATCATCGGCAGTATCACATCAACAACATCACATCAAATACACAATACACTATAATTTACGTGGAAACCAAAATGGAAGAAAACTATGGAATGATTTCTTATATATTGTTAATAATACATTCATTGGAAGCATCGACTTCTCAATTCTCTAGCTACGACTGTAAGGAGGATCCAACCCCCTATTTACAAGCTATAACCTGAAGGAATCTACAACTCCCTGATTTACCAACTACAACTGGAAGGAGGCTCCAACCTAAAGGAAGCTCCAACTCCCTGAGTTCTTCAACACCAACCGGAAGGAGGCTACAACCCCCTTTCCTTGCCCTATCCATCAGCCTTGAAATATAAGCGTAGATCAAACTATCACTACCACAATCACTACCACTATCACTGTCATTGTCATTGTCACATCAACATGTAACATGTCAATCTATCACATCAACCTATCACTATTAACATGTCATTGTCAACCTATCACATCAACCTATCAATGTTAACTTGTCACATCAACTTGTCACTGTCAACCTATCACATCAACCTATCAGATCAACCTGTCATTATCAATCTATCCAAACTGACATTGTGTCCAACCCGTCATTGTTACTAATACTTAATAAAACTAGATCCACGGTCACCAAGAACACCAACATACCATCACAAGATATGTGTCTCAACCATGTACCAAACTTGTATCAGATCATGTGACAAACCTGTACCTATACGAAATCATGCATCAATCATCCAAATCATGCATCAATCATGTACCAAAACATGTACAATACCATGCACCAAACTTGTACCAAATCATGCATCAACCAAAACCTTTGCCATACCATGTGCCAACACCATCATTCATCAACGTTGTATCTCACAATGCATCAATGTCACCAAGGAATGCCTCATATATATACAAAAAATGTATCTCAAACAATGTGCCCAGTATGTAAGATGCTCCTCAAACCATGTGCCTCAACCATATACCATATCACTCATGATATGTCTCAATCATGCCATACACCATGTACCATAATATATCATAAATGAAGTGACTCAAAAAATTACCAAACAACCAAGATCATGTACCAAGTACATGCCTCAACCATGCACCTAAGATGTGTCTCAAGCATGTGTCAATGCCTCAACAATATACCAAATACTTGCCTCAAGCATGCACCATAACATCATCAAAATGTAACCCTACAAACATGCATATAAACATACCTATAACTTTGTAGCAGACCTAGTGTATGTGATTATAGACCTGCAGACCTTCCTCAACTTCAGCAACAAGAGAATAACATCTTCATCAAAATTTACCTTAGTCTCACGGGACTAGTTTTTGGACTAGTCACAAACCCTAACTTTCAGCAAGCATAACTTTGTACCTCTAATGAATAAATGTATAAAACTTGTACCCAATATTATTAAATATATTCTCTGCAATTCCTCCAACTTTCACTGCTTGGAACATCCCAGAAAATGAGTTATAGCAAAAATGGTAAACCTTTTTGAATTCTAGCTTATTCTAGAGAGCGGACTTGTAAATAATTCTATTGGGTATGTGTTATATTCCTTGCATGAGTAGTAGTGTATGCGTTGCGCTGGGTGCGTAGGGGGTGAAAGCCCCCTTAGAAAAAAAAAATATGCTTCGAGAAACATGTCACATATTTAGGTGGTTTTTCGACACATGGTTTCTTTGCCGATGGTTTTCTATTTCTAGTTAAGGAATTAGGGTTGTTGACTAATCTGGTTCATTGGGTTAGGGTTTTGTATGCCTATGGCTCCTATATGTATATTGTATTGTAAACAATGTAACACTATGAATGAATATAGAATATGTTGGTTTTCCCGGTCTGGGTTTCCAGGGGAAAAATCTATGTGTAATGTTTGTATTTTCCATTGTATATTTTCTGTTATTTTACTGAAAATTTGTTTGCAGTAAATATTGTACAAGGTTAAAATCTACAAATTCCATGCACAAAATATTTGATATATGGATCTGAAAATAGAAAAAAAATGCTATGGACTATAATATATCCAATGCAATTGGTCTCACAGAATTTGGATCCTCTATGAAGAATTTATGACTGTTTTACCCGGAACACATGTTTGAAACTAGTTTCAGGACTAGCCAAAAAACCTATATTCCACAGAGTGTATCTCCAAAAATACAAAGACCCATAAGCTAGAATTTTTACCATGGGTACCTTGATATGTCTTCTCAACAACCTCCAATTTTCGCTATCTTATTCATTATAGAAAACATTTATAGAAAAAATAGTAAGATGACCTTTAAATAACATACCTTAGAACACATCATCACATGACTTCATCCTCCCTTGGAATTCCTCCCTTATTTACTTCATCTTCCCTATGAAATTTGTCTCAAATATCCTTGCTTACCTCATATAAGAATCACTTACTTACATAGAAGATATTCAATAGAATGTGTGTGTGAATGTACTTATGAGTGACTTCTTGAGGTGTATATATATTTTTTCTAAGTAGCCTATTTCCTTAACTTTAGGGCTTCTTGAAATTTCTTGTTACAACCAACTTACCCTTTCATTAATGACTTGCAACCAATTAGGGGCTTATTAACCCATATTGCAACCAATTAGGGGATTCTTAACCCATCTTTTTGCCTTCCAACTTCATGACCTCATAACTCCTTAACCATGAGGAGCTATGTGATGTTCCACCTACCATTGGAAACGACGTGATGAGGACTATCCATATATGGGTGTGTTACCTGCATTTATACTGTCCTTATGTCCTTATTCCTCAAACAACTTTTGGATCCATAACCACACCTTCGAGGCTTCATGTAGACTCAATGTACCCATCACATCTATTGACATCAACCATTCTTGTTGACATCAATGACAACTAACTTACCATCAATCTTGACCACAACTGTGGGGTATCTCAAACCCTCCAAGGGTTGAAATAAATGACAACGAACTATCCAAACCAATTGTCCAACAATATCCCCCTTTTGCATTGATGGCAACACTCATAATCCAATATTGATGCTCCCCCTCTGACCATCGCTCCTCATCAATGTTTCTCTCGATGTTTCTCTCCCCCTTTGACATCAATGGAAAAGGGTGTCTCTCCTTGGGGTTGCTCCCCTATGTTCTTGTTTCTATTCTTTCTCTTCACATGTTTATCTCCTCATGTCTCTCTCCATGTTCCTTTCCATGTTCCTCTTCTCTTTTGATAACAAAGAGTGACCCCCCCTAAAAGTATACCTTCTTTGAATAATCTCTCTCTGACTTCATGCACTTGACTCTTTCTCTTATAAGCTTTCACTTTCTCTCTCTTTGACATCATGGGAAAAAGGATAAATTCTCCTGTTGATATGTCTCCTCTTGTCTGCATGCTACTGATATTCCTTTCTAAATCTCTTTCTCTGATGATTTCTCTTCCCTTGACTTCCCTGCAAAATGTCGTGTAGATCAAATTAGGGATACATGTATATGTTTTATTTCCTCTCTTCCAGTGTTGTTTATTTTCCATTGGTTCTTTCTCTTGTAATTCATTGGCATATATAAAATCATTCATTACTTGATTTCTTCATTTACTTGTCATGCTCACTTGACCATATTGTTTAATGATTTCCTTATGATTATATGACTTCCACTGATGATTCTAGTTGTCAATCCACTGTTATGCATCTTCTCTAACCTGTGTATTTTGTACCTACTAAGCATATCACGAGTCCATCTTTATCCATATGTCACAGTCTATCCAAAAATACGCTACTCAACTGTCCACAATGTTGACCCATCTGTCACTGTACTATTATGAAGGCTTCGCTGCAATTAATCATCACATATCCCTACTCTTCAAACTGAATCAAATGTGTCCATTGGTCTTCTCTATCTGCAAATCAGACTCTACATGTATGGAACAACATGTAATGAATATATCTCTTCCTTAATACATACATGGAATACAATCATGAACCTCTGCCTCGTGTTGAAGTTTTCATCCTTTTGCTCCAGAAGGCATAGTTCTAACCATCAAACTATGGAACTCCAATCTTAGATTATTCCATGATCTCCTTCTAGTGGTTAGACTGCTTCTTGAAGGACCTACTTTGAAACCAATTGTTGGAATAATGGGAGGGGGGGTGAATCAGTATGAGCATTTTTATTACTTTTAACCACAATATATTCTTCAACAGTATTTCAATAGTTTATCATTAGCATTCAATATATCATTAGCAGTATAAACATAAAAAAATATCAACAATATCAAATCAGATACATAATACACCATAATTTACGTGGAAACCCAAATGGGAGAAAATCACAGAATGATTTTCTTATATATATCAAAGAAATACATTCATTGGAAGCACCAACTTCCCAATTCTCCAACTACAACTGGAAGGAGGCTCCAACCCCCTGAATTTTATGGCTCCAACCAGAAGGAGGCTACAACCCCCTGATTCTCAGGCTCCAACTTGAAGGAATCTCCAACTCCATGTGTTCTCTGGCACCAACCGAAAGGAGGATACAACCCCCTCTCCTTGACTTGTCCTACTGCCCTGAAATATAAGTGTAGACCAACTATCACTACTACAATCATTTCCACTGTCATTGTCACTATCACTACCACAATCATTGCCACTTTCATTGTCACTGTTGTTGTTCCAGAGTCTGTACTTAAGGCTATAAAGTATAGAGACTAGGCATCCAAAAAGAGGGTATATGATAAAGAAGGAAGAAAAACAACTTTTTAGGAAAAGAAGCTATGGTTGATTTCTGAGTTGTCTTTGTCTAGATTCCAATTGTTCTTGAATGCTTATGTCCCATTCAATGCTTGCCCATGAACGTTCGAGTTCAACCCCGGTGGTGGCAGTTTTTAGGATGGTATCAAAAAGGTTTAAATCGATGTTGGTTTGATCTGTGAGACCGGGTTCAATATGTGGTTGTCTTGCAACAGGTACAGTCATGGAGGAACGGAGTTTTAAAGAATTTGTTCCTTTTTAAGGTTGTTGTTTCAATTTTAGATTATATGAGAAAAATTCCCAAATTTGAATTAATAGTATAACAAAATCAAAGGTCGTTTTTTGTATCTGAGTTAAATTTGAAAATCATGCATGAAACGAAAGAAAAAAATGAAGTTGTTGAACAATGTGAGGCATCAATAAAGGAAGAATCTCACTTTGTGACAGAAGAAGAAAATAGACAAGAAAAACTTTAATGAAGCATAAGATATAGAAATCTAAGTAATTCACAGGTCTTGTACCTACTGATAGCCGATACAGAGGAAAAGTTGTAAACGATTAGATGACTAAAATAATCGATCACCACAGTAGAGGTTGTACTAAATTGCAGCTAAGCATTCATCAAAGATATATAAAGGAAATGATGCTAATATGCGAAATAACAGAGGAAACACATAACTTGGTCTTGACAGAATATGGAGTCTTCGATTTGCCTTTGTATTAAGTCTGGCGAAAGAAAATTTCTCTGTAATAATCGGCCAAAGAAAAAAATCCCTGGTTCTATTTTCAAAATGTATATTTATACAAGATTAAAACGCTTCGAATTCAATCATTCTAAAACTTTCGGTTACAAATGAAAAAATGAAGCATTTCACTTCCTTGTCCCTTGTCTTCCTCCATGCGGGCAAGGCGTTTTCCTTTCTTTGTTCTCTTTGCTCAAAAATAGGATGGAATAAGCATCAGTTACTATTTACCTCCAGAAGTCTCCCCTTTCCCCTGCTCAATACAATTGACACACATTTCTATCAACTGGGCTATCAACTTGGAAGGTTTCGTTTGGTTGTTCGCCTCGAAAGTGTAACAATTATTTGCCAACTGTGGCAATATTTTTCCTAATTGTCTGTCTTCTGTGATGATAGACAATAATTGTACGTTTCGCTTTATTAACCATTTATCCACTTGGATAATATCGACCTGACTTATCTGGGATAATTTAACTTGTTCTCTTTCCATATTTTCCTTGATATCTAGAAGATGTTTGCCTATGTCGATTTTGCCCAACGTTCCAAAACTACTTTCCTAATCGAGATCTAACAATTTTTTATTTATCAAGCCAAATGTTTCTTCACAAGCATCTCTCATCTCTTTATCCCTTTTTATGTTCTCAAATATATTATGCTCTCATGCCTTCAGTAAGATGTTACCTCGGGTTTGCTCTGGAATGGACAATCTGGAACTAATGACCATTTCTTATTTCTTTGTTGCTATAATAGCCTCCTGGAAAGCAACCCAAGCCGCCCCAGCTTCTCTTTCTCTCAAGGAGATATCCTTTAGCGCTTGTTCTATTGTCCAAAAATGATTATGGATGGTTTCTACTTTAGCAAGTAGATCTTGTTGAGCTACTTCTACCTTCTTTCGTATTTTCGTGGCTTGGGATCGGAATATCGCTATGTCTATGACCTAGCTTTTAGCATGATTTAATTTAGATTGCAGTTGTTTTATTAACTCCTATTGTTGATTGACCTGTGTTTGGCTTATTTGTTCCGACTAATGCATTTTCTCAAGATCGGATTTGAGTTGTTCGATTTCTTGTTGGTCGGCAGCTCTGGTTTGTTCAAAGTCTTTGTATCCCTCATTCCTGGCATTCGTCTCTACAGCTGCTATCTGAGTCTATAATCTGCAAATTAATAGGTCCTTTTGTTTCAACCATCCCTTCAACGTTCCAACTGAATATTGCTTGGTTGTTGCATAAGCCCCCAATGTTCCTGCTATCTCATCTGTGAATTCTTCCTCTTCCAAGGCTTCTCCATCCGTTAATATTTTGTATTTTTTAGATGTTGTGCCCGCTCTTTGGTAAGTTTCTCGCTTCACCACGGCCTTCCTTTTCTTGCTAAAAAAGAATTCACTAGGAGGCAATTCTTCTACAGAGATAGGTGTTAGATCCTCTTTGAATATTATCTCTGCATCGTGGTTCCCCTTTGTGAATTGTAAGGGTGTGACGGATGTAATGGGGATGCCGATTTATTTGAATGATTGTTTCATGGTAGCTTTTGTGGCCGACCCGTTTGATGTAAGCGACGGTGTGTCACCTACCCCTTTCGAGGGTATCTCTACTTGACCTTTGACCTGTATACCTGGTGTAACTATCTCTGGGTTTCCTTCTTCTTGATTGGGGATCTCGAGTTCCTGATTCGAGGTCTCAGTTTCCTTCTTTTTTCCCGAGTCTCTTGTTTGCTAGGGCTTGCGCCCGTTGAACCTTTGGCTTTTGCCTGTTGTGTACCTAGGAGTTTTGAGGTTTTGCCTTGTAAAACTTTGGGGAGGCCACTTCTCCAGTGCTCCTAGAATTTATAGAAATCGATCATCTCCCCAGGCAATAGAGCTCGAACCCGACTTAAGACTTTTGAGTAGGATCTCGCTCCTTGGAAGACATCGTCATGGGGATAATCTTCGTGTTCATATCTTTTTAGACCACAACTTGCCATGTGGTTACCCACAACCTTATTAGGGTCATGTTTCTTAAATTCAATGTCTACTAGTTTCATTTCCTCTAAGGTCGTGGCCTCCACTTTGGCATGGCCGAAATCTAATAAAAAATATGTACCAATGTGTATGGGAAAGGATGGCCATACCTTTTTCTGAGTTCATTTGAGTTCTTTGCTTATCTCGCCGAGCACAGTTTTCTTGGCGATCTCGCGACATACTAGCTTGTCTTGTAAGAACAATGGCAAGGCATATGGGGGAACATAGCAGCCAAAAATTCTAATATACGAGAACTCTTCTTCTATGTACCAGTCTTCCATGCTGCTTATGTTGGCCACAACTTTATCTGAAATCATGGGGAGTGGATGGTCGAAGATAACGACATGCATCGGTACCATTACCTAGTTGAAAATATAATAAACGAAGTCTTTAGCTTTATCTTCCCAGAGTTTTGAGTGATACACATGAATAGGCTTTGCGTTATTTGGAGTCCAGCTCCAACTCATTAATGGAAAAGGTGTCATGAAGCAAATGGCATCCATAATGTAAGTAGACATGAAAAACGAAGTTGCTTTCCCACTCACCTTTTGTGTTTGATATTTTGTAATTTGACTGGCCAAACCGTCTGACAGCATTTTGGCCCAGTCGAAAGAGTATCTCTCGGCTACTGTGTGGATAAGCGAAACCTAGGGGATAAGGAAATCTGCAGTATTCTCTCTCCCATACAATTTGCATACCATCATTGCTATGTACATGAGTTGTGGTTGTAAAGATGAGATTGTATAAATTCCATTAGAATCAGCTCTAAATTTTTCAGGGAACGAACACCAATCCTTGATTAGGTCAGATAAGCTTTTTCCAAATTGCTCACATTCTTTCTTTTTTAAACCCTCTAAGAATTCGGCATTGTAAGTAAAGTTTGGTGTGGGAGATAGCTTGTACATAGCCTGTAGATGCTCCAGCCTAAATGTCCCAACAATCGCCTTCTGTGAGTTGAATATTGTTCTAGATGGGATATCTTCGTGGTCCAGCACCCATCTGATCATATCATTATAGGGAAAAAGTCGTGGCCTGGTTTCTACCTTGTGCATCTCCAGCTGGGCAACCACCTTGTATTTAGTATACAAGTCGTCTTTCTCGTTGTCGCTCGAATCGTTTGGGTAGTTTACCAGGAAAACCTACGTCCATGTTTTGATTGTGTCGATATTTCTAGGCGAGGTATCAGAAAAAAATATCCGAACTCTGACCTGAACCTTCACTTGTTGTTTTAGGCATTTTTTGTGGAGCCATGATATAAAATATCGAGATTATACTCCCTGTTACAGAGGATGAAAATACAAACAGTGGTTATCTCACTAAACTGGCTCTGTGAAACTAAAATGAAATTCAAATAATGACGGAAAATCTTTCACTTAGAGTACTCGAGTCTATGCGGGTCCTTGCTGACACAAAATTTAATTCCTTTAATAGAAAGATTTGGAAATAAAGCAAGATCTTACTTTCAATCATTTCCCTAATTCGCTTATAAATGCCATAAATGATTGATATTTTGTCACTTGGGAGAATCAACGAGTATTTAAATTTCGCTCGTGATTTTTTACAAGATAAAAGGTGGTTTAAGATATTAATTAATCCAACTTAATCCTTTAATTAATTGTGATTAGTTCTTAATCCTTTTCGGAACTCGTGGTCTCGGGTGAATTTATTCTTAGTCTCGAGCTATGAACCCCAAATCTGCGAAATTGCGATTTGGTTGATTAACTTTAATCAGGCTTAAGTTTTTAATTAATCGCGATTAGTCTGGAAACTTCGCGACCTCGGGTATCGGGGTTACAAAATGTTGTTCAAGGAAAAACGATGAATCGTGAAGTCGCGATAACAATTAATTATCGTTAATTATCATTAGCCTCGTAATTAAACAGGTTTCTCTTAAGTCATTTTCACAACTTCGCATATCGGGACATTCGTAAGTCTTTCGAGGCATGACTCCCGAATTGCGAAAGTGTTATGTATTAAATTAGTGATAATCATTTATTATTGTTTTGATGATCATTATTAAACTTAACCACAATTTCGCTATTTCGCATGTCGGGACATTGAGAGTTTTGACATGTTGGATCGTTAGATCTGGGAAATCCAATAATTTAGATTTATAGTTAGCATTTTGTTATTTAGAAAATAGGCGGCTCCAAAACCTTTGATATTTGGAGTATTTAAAAAAAAAATACATGTGTTCCAACATAGGCTCCAACTAGGGATCTCATCTCCTTGAGGGATGAGAATAACAGTAGACCAAGTGGCTTTATTGGGTAAATGGAATCATTAGTTCGCTTCTGCAAAACTTGTTCAAAAAAAGGGTACAGAGAGAATTGGAGGTTTCATCTTTATCCCTTGAAAGCTTTCGAAACTCAATCGCTTTCTAATCTCAATTTTAGTCCATTCGATGACTTCCTCTTCCCTGGCACTGATTTCAGGTATGCTTAAGATAATCAAAACAACCTTAATAATTTTAACAGGTTCTGTTGATTTTGCTTGCATCAAGTTGAAGTAATTTCTATGTTCTTAATCAGGGAGTCCCACACGAACTTGGGATGTAGATCTGGTTTTAAAGAAAACTAATTATCAGAGTATAGTATAATTCATGTATAACAGCCTTACAGATATCTTATACATTGCTTCATTTCCAGCGAGCCTGTTCAGTGCCCCGGTGAAGTTATTTGATTCCCTTTATTGAATTTCCTTTCACCACTTCAAGTTGTAACTTTGCATTTAAATGTTGAGATGAGGGCATTCATTCTATGAATTTCCTTTCATCATCTCTTTTTGGACTAGATGGGGGCAATCAATTTTTTGAATTTCCTTTTACCATCCATCTTATATTTTTCCTTGACATGAAGTGGGGGCAATCAATTAGTATAAACTATACCAGGGGTGAAATCTGTGTATAATTTTGCAACAGAGGTCTATTAACTCACTTTGATTACTCTAGATTAGTTTTCCTTTGACCTTCAAAACATCTTAGTCTGCAGGAAAACTTATGGGATAATTTATTTCCAGGGACCTTCATTTGAGCAAGACTAATCATTTAAAACCTGTTGAAATAACTAAGAGAGTTAGGATTAGCCTATGCATATCTTTGTTCACTAAGAGCCGAGGAGTTGTGAGGACTTGCCCCTTTCTTAATAATTTTGTTTGTCAGCTTTCAGAGCTAAACTGTAACCTCTTCTTCCTATGTGGATGCCATGGGAAGGCATATGGAATCAAGGGAATCAAGGGGGAAAATACCAAAGATTTGGAAGAGGGTGACAAAGAAGGTTTCAGATTTCATAAACACAGGCGTTATAACGCAATCCTGACTCTTGGAACCTTTTCTTTGAGGTAGCTTTACTTCTTCTGTCTATTTTAATTATTTTTATCTTATCCAGGGGAACTTTTTAGAATCCACGATAAAAATTTGTTCTTTTGATAACACATCGGGTGAATATGTTCATACTCATGAGACCGTTGTTGCACCTAGGTGATATTCATTTGAAATCTAGAGATTTCGAGAATTCATACCTTTGCCTTACCATTTCGTTCTCATCTTAGTAAATTATCTTTTATCACCTGTTTCGGGCGAATCAATTTCCCGATACATGACCATATGTTTTCTTCTTTTTGATGTTTGGGCTGTAGACCGGAATCCTATAGGAAAACAACATGAAGAGTGTTAGAGTTTTAAGATTTATGGAATTCAATGTGTTGAATATTTCATATTTCTACTTCTAGGAGATCACTAACCTGCTTTATTTGCGATGAAAGTAAAACTTACCAAAAAGCTATAAAAACAGAAAACACAAACCAGTATATACAGTGAAATTTTGGAAATCGTTTATTACATATAGTGCTTCAGATAACGCCCATTGATAGGGTCATTGAGAATTTTACCGTCCAAATTTTCTAACAGAAATGAGTTCTTCCCTTCAGAAGTTGTGACTTTGAATGGTCCATACCATATATGATCAAATTTGCCATGTTTTGCTGAGTCCTCCCTCCTAGCATCCCATTTCAAAATCAAATCGCCAGGGAGGAATTCCTTGTCTTTAGCCTTATGATTGAACAATGCTTTCATGTTTTCTTGATATTTCAGCAGCCTTTCGTCCACCTCAGCCCTATGTTGTTGAACTTCAATCAGTTGATTTATTCTCCTTGTGACATGATTTGATTCTTCTTTTTAATCTTGCCAAAGTTTCATCACAGGAAGAGTCAAATTTATGGGTAATACCACGTCAGTCTCGTATACCATTTGAAATGGAGAATTGCCAATAGATTTTTTGGTGCCTATCCGATTTTCCCACAAGGCGTATTTCAAATGCACATGCCAAGATTTTTTGTTTTCGTTCAACACTTTCTTAATTGTGGTAATTAATCTTTTATTTGATGATTCGGATAGCCTATTTCCTTGGGGGTAGTATGCTGTGGAGTGACCCAATATGATATTGTATTTTTGGAAAAATCTGACCATTGCCATAGATTTGAAAGCCTGGGCATTATCTGTAACTATCTTTCGGGGACAGCCAAATCTAGACAATATGTTTTCTTCCATGACGTCTATCACCATTGAATATGTCGCCTTTCTAGTCAAAATAGCCTCCACCCATTTGGTGAAGTAATGTGTAGCAGTCAAGATCCATTTATGTTGTGCACTGGTTTGTGGATTGATTTCACTTATAAAATCCAACCCCCATTGTTGGAACAGAGCTTTTGTTTTAACCGGGACAAGAGGTAGTGCTGGGAGTCTCTACTTGCCTGCAAATAATTGGCAGGAATTGCAGGCTCTGACTTTGGCATTTACATCTGTGAAAAAATTAGTCCAATAATATCCTGCTCTCAAGATTTTATAAGTCGTTTCTCTCCACACATGATGTCCTCCGCACACTCCCTTGTGAAATTCATTAATGACCTTTTCGGTCTCCGATTTTATTAGACAAACTAGCAAAAAGCCTAAAGGGTATTTCCAATACAATTTTCTCTCTAAAATACAGTACTTCACCACATGCAATTTCAGCGTTCTAGCTTTAGATGGATTCATATCACTTGGGCATTTCAAAGTCAGAAGATAAGATACTATATCTTTGTACCACACCGAAGATGTAAACTTTTCTTCTATATTGTTTGTAGCTATTTGGTTGTCGAATTCGTTTATGTCCAAACATCCTTCATACTCTTGTAGATTATTTATACCAAGCGCTCTGAAATTTGATTCTGCTAATAGCTTAGCCAAACCTTGTCCTTTTACGAGCTTTGTCGGTTTCACCTCTAGATCGAACTCTTGAATCTTAGCAAGCCATCGACCCCTCTTCCCGTCGTTATCGAGTTGAACCAATATGTCTTTAACTGAATTGGTTGGTACATATGCAATATCTTGGAATGTAACATGTAGGTTATGAAATCCTTTAATGCCTTTACCATAGCATATGCCTACTTTTCCATTATGTCATATTTCAATTCTACGTCTCTGAGGCTTTTACTGAAGAATGTTATTGGTTGCTCGAAACCTTCTTCGTTCTTTTGTAGGAGTATTGATGTGATTGTATGTTCGGATGCAAACGAGAAGATCAAAAATTCCTTGAGATAATCAGGGCTTCCTAGTACAGGTGCTTCACCTATAATTTTCTTGATGCGTGCAAACGATGCTTTGGCTTAGGCCATCCATTTAACTTCGTTGTTTTTCTTAAGAATATATGTGATCAATTTCACAATTTCAGCAAAGTTCGGGATAAATCTTCTCAAAAAAATTATTTTTCCTAAAAACGACTGAATTTCTTTTACATTTCTAGGAATATTTATAGTGTCTATAGCTTCGACCATTTTAGGATCGATTTTAATTATGTCCCGAGACACAATATGGCCCAAGAGTTTACATTCTTGCATTGCAAAGTGAGACTTCCTACGATTTAAAGACAAACCAAATTTGCGACATTTCTCGAACGTTTGCTTGAGATGTATCAGATGATCTTCATTAGATTTGGAAAAAACGGGCAAATCATCAAGATAAATAACCACGAATTTATCTCTTTCGTCGATGAAGGCGATATCCATAGCACGCTGGAAGGTAGCACCTGCATTCATTAAACCAAATGGCATTTTGTCATACATAAATGTACCTTAAGGGGTGGTGAAGGTTGTTTTTTCTTTATCATCTTCGTTGACAGCAATCTGATTGTAACCGGAAAAATCGTCGATCATGGACATCCTATTTGCTCCGACTACTTTCTCTAAAACATGGTCCATTTTGGGTAGCGGATAATTATCTTTAAGAGAAGATTTATTTAAATTTCTAAAATCTACACATAGTCTGATTTCTCCGCTTTTCTTTCTGACTGGGACCAGGTTGGCTACCCACTCAAAGTACCTGAGTGGTACAATTATTTTGGCATCCAGGAGTTTTTTCACTTCTCTTTTGACCACAGGCAATAATATGGGGTTAATTTATCTGAGTTTTTGCCTGAAAGGTTTAACCCCAGGCTTTAAAGGAATCTTATGTTTGATCACAGTGGTGTCCTAGGTTCTCAGCTCATCATAGGACCATGCAAAAACGTCTTTGTATCGACAGAGTAAGTCTATATACTTACCTTTCATCTCAGGAGGAAGATACTTTGATATTTTTACCATTCTAGGCTCTTCCGTAGTGCCTATATCGCAATCTTTGACTTCCTCTGGCTGAGGCTGCAATGTAGATTTCAAAGGCATATCGTTGTGGTCAAATAATCTTTCCAGGGGAATTAGACCTTTAGGGATTTGATTATTTTTTAGTAGTAACATGCAATGATTTGTGATCTTATCTTGGAACTCTTGAGGATCTTCCCCTTCTTACATAATCCAAGTATGATCGTTCTGGTTTTCTTGGTCGATGTGCATTTCAGCAAAGTCTTCCACCATTTCAAGGAATTTTCTGATATGTTCATCATCTTCGAACACCTACCAGTGTTGTATATTGTTCGGTATGGAGGGTCAGTGCCTCATCTCTATGTGGTATTTTAGTTTGAAAGTTGTAGGAGGTGAAAAAGTTGAGGTGGCTTTGGCCAATGAATCAGACTGTAGGTTTTCTGTATGGGGAATGTAATGAACATTTACCGATGAAAATAAATTTTCCATTAGATCCCAGGCACAATTTTTGTAAGATCTTAATCTCAGGTGTTTGGCCTGGTACTGTTGATCTATCTGCTTTACAATCAACTCAGCGTCACCATAAACTTCCAAGTGTTTTATATTCAACTTCCTAGCAGCTTATAATCCCAAGACCAGGGCTTCGTATTCGCAGACATTATTTGTGTAGTCTATGTCCCACTATAGTCTGTAAGAGAAAGGGATAACAAATTCATTTTCAGGTGCTACAAAAAGTACTCTTGCGCTTGCTCCTTCACACGACGAAGTGCCATCAAAAAACATTTTCCAAATTCCAATGCTATATATGTTTTCATTTATCTTTTTTGATTTATTTTCCTCTATATAATTTTCTTCTGTACAATTATCTACACCGCCATCAAAGGATAAAATACAATTCCCTAGGTCTTCATCGGCGACATAAAAAGGGTAATTATTTGGATTTTGTGGATCACTTATTGTGTATGCCGGTTGTGTTTCCCTGTATAACTGAGTGAACTGTCTGCCAAAAACAGGAATCGTGGCGTAGGTCATGTCTCGCTGAAGGGATCCCCCAAGCTTGGCTCCCAAAGACCTAGATAACAACAAACCATATTTCGGAGGTATATCAGCGATAACTACATCCATTAGAACACTCTTTATCGGAACCTGTGCAAGATTTACCACTAAATATTTGATCATGCCCATACACTTAACTCTTCTTGAATCGAAAGAATACAAGTCTCAGTAAGGCCTGGTGATTTCAAGACCTAGTCGGTCCATAATAGCCTTGGGCATCATGTTATGTGAGGCTCCAGAATCCAGCATGCAAATATGTAGCAGACGATCGTGTACATTCAGTGTAATGTAGAAAGGTGCGACGATATCCCTAGCACCTTAGAAATGTGGACCAAAAATTATGTTAGGCTTATCATCTTCCAAATTTATCACGTCAGCCTGACTCTCTAAATCTGAAAAATTTATCATTTTGGTTATTTGTTTTCGGTAAATAGGGTTCTTCGCCAATTCAACCAAGGGTATCAGTATCTTGATCTTATTTATCTCATTTTCTAGGCTAAAACGTCCCACGCAATTTTATCTATTTCTCTGGTTGAAGCTTCGGTCTCCTTTCTTTCTGACTTATTTGTTTGCATTGCTTTATTTTCAATTATTTTTGTTTCCGATGTCTGTGTTCCAACTACCTTAGTTTTCCCAACTTGGATCTCAACCTCTTTTATTTTGTTATTTTGTAGGTCCATTCCTTTTATTTTGGTATTATGCGAGTCCACTCCCTTTATTTTGGTATTCTGCGAGTCCACTCCCTTTATTTTGGTATTTTGTATCTCGGTGTATTTTGGAGTGGGCTCGTATGTTAGGCCTCTTGGCAAGATTTTCTTCAGTTGAGTAGTCGATATAGATTTATTTTTAGGCCTTAGATTGTACTTATGTTGGAGCTCGACCATTATAGTATCAGTTATTCCTTGATAGGTAGAATCATCTGTATTATTTATGTTGCTATCTTTATTTGACGGTTGTTCTGTGTTCAGAGACCTCTCATAATCTTACTTAGTCAAATGAGGTTGTAGACAATCATCGCCCAAATTGTTCACATCTTCTTCTAGATCCTCAAACTCTTGCATGTCATTCCCTCCTATAAAATTTTAATTTTTTAAAGGAGTTTGAACTTTTTGGTCTTCATTTTTAATCTGTCTATTTTGTATCTGAGGATTGGGGTTTCTTCTGAATTCTCTCTTAACGAATTGATCTACTTTGGATTGATCTAGCTCCATCCTTGAAATTTTATTTGATAGCTATGTTATTATCCTAGCCATATCATCCATTTTATCATCTGAGGATCTCCCAGATCCTAAGGGTCCTGCTTGTTCTCTAAAACATTTGGTCTCTATGTTTCCCATTTCTATTTTTGTTTTTAATTTACCAGAATCCATCATGTTTGACTCGATCTCTACGACATCATCTTGCATTCGGGTTAGGTCGACCACTCTCCTTTCTCTCAATAATAATGTGAAATCGGGTTCGAAGGCTCCTATAAAGGTTACCTTGGCTGCAGGTTGGGACGGTTTAACTTCGACTGGATATTATTATATAATTTGTGAAATCTTTGAATGAATTCAATGACAGTTTATGAACTTTTTTTCTTTAAAGCCCCAAACTCAGTTAAATAGTATAAGTGATCTTTTCTTTCACCCCATTGTCTGAGAAAAGAGGTTTCTAGCGCATCGTAGGATAATATCGAACCCGTGGGCAGACTTCGAAACTAGGTTCTCACCTATCCTTCGAAGGTTTGGACAAACAACCGTGAATACACGTATTCATGTTCGAGACCTATAATATATGTGAATTGATCAAAGAAATTTATATGTTTGGTCACGGTCAGGTCTCCTTCCCCTGTAAACTTAGGTAGGATTTTCATGTAGTTTTCAGGTAAATCATGAAGGGGTACTGGGAGGACCAAAGGAACGTACCTGGTAGCTACTTTAGTGAAAATCCCGGGGGGTGGGGGTGGTGGTTGCCCCCCCTCCTCCTCCTCCGGCAGCCGCCATAGATATTCTAGGAGAGGAAACCAGTACGTTGTAAAGAGGGTTTTGGAAGATATATAGCGATCCTTTAGCTTCTTTGGGAGACGAGAAAATTGAAAAAGGGGGGAACGGGATACGGGGACTCGGTTCCTATGATTTGCAAGAGATGTAAACAGGAGAACCAATAGGCGTGGAATCTGAGTATATGGTATACTCTTCGATACTTTGTGAGGTCGGGAAATCTAACTGAGGTGTTGGTGGGATATCAATCGACGTGAGATTTACTGAGGGATTCTCACCTTCGTTTACGTGGGAGGTAGTCAGATGAGTTTCAGATTTAATTTCTGGGAAAGCTAAATTTGGGTTTAGGGTTTCGGCCTCAACTATATTGGCCGACGTTTCTCCAAAAAGGGTTTTGGTGGGAACTTCTTCTGACGTTAGCGTCTCAAATGGAATCTTAGCCTTAGGTTGCGTGTGTCTCAGCTGGTAGACCACAGTTGTTGGCTTAAGGGAACCTCTTGTTTTTAGTATTTTTTCGGGATCAGAAACAGGCGTGATCTGTTCACCATCTGGGTTTTGTCTGGTGTTCCTTCGACCGGATGCCAGCTTACTTAAATGTGGAGTCGCCAAGTGAATAATAAAAACTTAGCCTTTAGAAAGTGTTCACTCTTTGTTCACTATCAAAGAGTAGAAAATTACAAATGTCGTTCTCCCAGGGAAAATGATTTTGTATCTCCGTCCCGACAACGGTGCCAAAAAGATGTTGTTCCAGAGTCTATACTTAAGGCTATAAAGTATAGAGTCTAGGCATCCAAAAAGAGGGTATATGATAAAGAAGGAAGAAAAACAACTTTTTAAGAAAAGAAGCTATGGATGATTTCTGAGTTGTCTTTGTCTAGCTTCAAATTGTTCCTGAAGGCTTATGTCTCATTCAATGGTTGCCCATGAACATTCGAGTTCAAGCCGGGTGGTGGCAATTTTTAGGATGTCAAAAAGGTTTAAAGTGATGTTGGTTTGATCTGTGAGACCAGGTTCAATATGTGGTTGTCTTGCAACAGGTACAGTCATGGAAGAACATAGTTTTAAAGGATTTGTTTCTTTTTAAGGTTGTTGTTTCAATTTTAGATTATATGAGAAAAATTCCCAAATTCGAATTAATAGTATAACAAAATCAAAGGTCATTTTTCGTATTTTAGTTAAATTTAAAAATCATACATGAAACAAAAGAAAAACATGAAGTTGTTGAAAAATGTGAGGCATCAATCAAGGAAGAATCTCACTTTGTGACAAAAGAAGAAAATAGACAAGAAAAACTTTAATGAAGCATAAGATATAGAAATCTAAGTAATTCACAAGTCTTGTACCTGTTGATAGTCAATACAGAGGAAAAGCTATAAACGATTAGATGACTAAAATAATCGATCACCACAGTAGAGGTTGTACTAAATTGTAGCTAAGCATTCATCAAAGATATATAAAGGAAATGATGCTAATATGAGAAATAACAGAGGAAACACATAACTCAGTCTTGATGGAATATGGAGTCTTCGATTTTCCTTTGTATTAATTATGGCAAAAGAAAATTTCTCTGTAACAATCGGCCAAAGGAAAAAATCCCTGGTTCTATTTTTAAAATGTATATTTATCCAAGATTAAAACGCTTTGAATTCTAATCATTCTAAAAGTTTCGGTTACAAATTAAAAAATGAAGCGTTTCACTTCCTTGTCCCTTGTCTTCCTCCATGCGGGTAGGGCATTTTCCTTTCTTTGTTCTCTTAGCTCAAAAATATGATGGAATAAGCATCAGTTACTATTTACCTCCAGAAGTCTCCCCTTTCCCCTGCTCAATACAATTGACACACCTTTCTATCAACTGGGCTATCAACTTGGAAGGTTCTGTTTGGTTGTTCGCCTCGAAAGTGTAACAATTCTTTGTCAACTGTGGCAATCTTTTTCCTACTTGTCTGTCTTCTGTGATGATAGACAATAATTGTAAGTTTGGATTTATTAACCATTTATCCACTTGGACAATATCGACCTGACTTATTTGGGATAATTCAACTTTTTCTCTTTCCACATTTTCCTTGATATCTAGCAGATGTTTGGCTATGTCGATTTTGCCCAACATTCTAGAACTACTTTCCTTATCAAGATCTAACAAATTTGTATTTATCAAGCCAAATGTTTCTTCACAAGCATCTCTCATCTCTTTAGCCCTTTTTCTATTCTCAAATATATTATGCTCCCACGCCTTCAGTAAGATGTTACCTCTGGTTTGCTCTGGAATAGACAATTTGGAACTAATGACCATTTCTTCTTTCGTTGTTGCTATAATAGCCTCCTGGAAAGCAACCCAAGCCGCCCCAACTTCTCTTTCTCTTAAGGAGATATCCTTTAGCGCTTGTTCTATTGTCTGAAAATGATTTTGGATGGTTTCTACTTTAGCAAGTAGATCCTGTTGAGCTACTTCTACCTTCTTTCGTATTTCCATGGCTTGGGATTGGAATATCGTTATGTCTATGACCTAGATTTCAGCATAATTTAATTTAGATTGCAGTTGTTTTATTAACTCCTCTTGTTAATTGACCTGTGTCTGGATTATATGTGCCAACGGATGCATTTGCTCGAGATCGGATTTGAGTTGTTCGATTTCTTGTTGGTCGGCAACTCTAGTTTGTTCAAAGTCTTTGTATGCCTCATTCCTAGCATTCGTCTCTACAGTTGCTATCTGTGTCTGTAATCTACTAATTAACAGGTCATTTTGTTTCAACCGTCCCTTCAAGGTTCCAACTGAATATTGGTTGGTTGTTGCATAATCCCCCAATGTTCGTGCTATCTCATCGGTGAATTCTTCCTCTTCCAAGGCTTCTCCATCCGTTAATATTTTGTATTTTTTAGTTGTTATGCCCGCTCTTTGGTATGTTTCTCTCTTCACCACGACCTTCCTTTTCTTGCTAAAAAAGAAGTCGCTAGGAGGCAATTCTTCTACAGAGATAGGTGTTATATCCTCTTTGAATATTATCTTTGCATCGGGGTTCCCCTTTGTGAATTGTAAGGCTGTGACGGATGGAATGGGGCTGTCAATTTCTTTGAATGATTGTTTCATGGTAGCATTTGTGGCTAGCCCGTTTGATGTAAGCAATGGTGTGTCACCTACCCCTTTCGAGGGTATCTCTGCTTGACCTTTGACCTTTTTACCCGATGTAACTATCTCTGGGTTTCCTTCTTCTTTATTGGGGATCTCGGCTTCCTAATTCGAGGTCTCAGTTTCCTCTATTTTTTCCTAAGTCTCTTGTTTGCTAGGGCTTGCATCTGTTGAACCTTTGGCTTCTGCTTGCTGTGTACCTAGGGGTTTTGAGGTTTTTCCCTATAAAACTTTGGGGAGGCCACTTCTCCGGTGCTCTTAGAATTTATAGAAATCGACCATCTCTCCGGGCAGCAGAGCTCGAACTCAACTTAAGACTTCTCAGTAGGATATCGCTCCTTGAAAGACATCATCATGGGGAGAATATTCATGTTCATATCTTTTTAGACCACAAATTGCCATGTGGTTACCCACAACCTTATTAGGGTCATGTTTCTTAAATTCAATGTCTACTAGTTTCATTTCCTCCAGGGTCGTGGCCTCCACTTTGGCATGGATGAAATCTAATAAAGAATATGTACCAATGTGTATGGGAAAGGATGGCCATACCTTTTTCTGAGCTCCTTTGATTTATTTGCTTATCCCACCGAGCATAGTTTGCCTAGCGATCTCGTGACATACTAGCTTTTCTGGTAAGAACAACGGCAAGGCATATGGGGGAACAAAGCAACCAAAAACCCTAATATACGAGAACTCTTCTTCTATGTACCAATATTCCACGTTTCTTATGTTGGCCATGACTTTATCTAAAATCCTAGGGGGTGGATGGCCGAAGATAACGACATGCAATGGTACCATTACCTAGTTGAAAATCTCATAAACGAAGTCTTTAGCTTTATCTTCCCAGAGTTTTGAGTGATACACATGAATAGGCTTTACATTATTTGGAGTCCAGCTCCAGCTCATTAATGGAAAAGGTGTCATGAAGCAAATGGCATCCATAATGTAAGCAGACATGAAAAACGAAGTTGCTTTCCCACTCGCCTTTTGTGTTTGATATTTTGTAATTTGACTAGCCAAACTATCTAACAGTATTTTAGCCCAGTCGAAAGAGTATCCCTCAGCTACTGTGTGGATAAGCGGAACCCAGGGGAGAAGGAAATGTACAGTATTCTCTCTCCCATACAGTCTGCATACAATCATCGCTATGTACATGAACCTTGGTTGTAAAGATGAGATTGTATAAATTCCACTAGAATCAGCTCTGAATTGTTCAGGGAACGAACACCAATCCTTGATTAGGTCGGATAAGCTTTTTCCAAATTGCTCACATTCTTTCTTTTTGAAACCCTCTAAGAATTCAACATTGTAAGTAAAGTTTGGTGTGGGAGATAGCTTGTACATAGCCTGTATATGCTCCGGCCTAAATGTCCCAACAACCGCCTTCTCTGAGTTGAATATTGTTCTAGTCAGGATATCTACATGGTCCAGCACCCATCTGATCATATCATTATAGGGAAAAATTTGTGGCCTTGTTGCTACCTTGTGCATCTTCGACTAGGTAACCACCTTGTATTTAGTATACAAGTCATCTTTCTCATTGTCGCTCGAATTGTCTGGGCAGTTTACCAGCTCATATTGCAACGTGTTGAAAACCTGTGTCCATGTTTTGACTGTGTCAATATTTCTAGGTGAGGTATCAGAAAAAATATATGAACTCTGACCTGAACCTTCACCAGTTGTTTTGGGCATTTTCCGTAGAGCCATGATATAAAATCTCGAGATTATACTCCCTGTTACAGAGGATGAAAATACGAACAGTGGTTATCTCGCTAAACTGGCTCTATGAAACTAAAATGAAATTCAAATAATGATGGAAAATCTTTCGCTTAGAGTACTCGAGTCTGTGCGGGTCCTTGTTGACACAACGTTTAATTCCTTTAATAGAAAGATTTGGAAATAAAGCAAGATCTTACTTTCAATCATTTCCCTAATTCGCTTATAAATGCCATAAATGCTTGATATTTCATCACTTGGGAGAATCAACGAGTATTTAAATTTCGCCCGTGATTTTTTACAAGATAAAAGGTGGTTTAAGATATTAATTAATCTAGCTTAATCCTTTAATTAATCATGATTAGTTCTTAATCCTTTTCGGAACTCGTGGTCTCGGGTGAATTTATTCTTAGTCTCGAGCTATGAACCCCAAATTCATGAAATTGTGATTTGGTTGATTAACTTTAATCGAGCTTAAGTTTTTAATTAATCGCAATTAGTTTGGAAACTTCGTGACCTTGGGTATCAGGGTTACAAAATGTTGTTCAAGGAAAAACGTTGAATCATGAAGTCGCGATAACAATTAATTATCTTTAATTATCATTAGCCTCGTAATTAAACAGGTTTCTCTTAAGTCGTTTTCGCAACTTCGCATATCGGGAAATTCGTAAGTCTTTCGAGGCGTGACTCCTGAATCGCGAAAGTGCGATGTATTAAATTAGTGATAATCATTGCTTATTGTTTCGATGATCATTATTAAACTTAACCACAATTTCACTATTTCGCATGTTGGGACATAGAGAGTTTTGACATATTGGATCGTTAGATCTGCAAAATCCCGAAATCCGATAATTTAGATTTATAGTTAGCATTTCGTTATTTAGAAAATAGGCGGCTCTGAAAGATTTGATATTTGGAGTATTTAAAAAAAAATACATGTGTTCCAACAACTGTCACTACCACTGTCACATCAATTTGTAACTGATAATCAGCCTATGTGTCTCAACCATGTGCCACAACTAGAACTATACCATACCATGCATCAATTGTGCATTAATAATCAACAATAAGATATATGAATCATAACATCAATGATGAGTAGCCAATCAAATTATGTATCATATGTCAATCATGAATACAACTTGTACCATATACCATAGAATCAATCAAGTATAGACTTGTACCATATCATCAATGAAGTGCCTCAAAGAACCATAGCATATCCCTCATGCATGTGCCACCATACAACTAGTGTATACCTCAACCATGTACCAATATATCAAATATATGAATCATGTCATATACAAAACCAGATGTAAGAGAATACCTCACTCAACCATGTAGCCAAGATGTACCTCAACCATATGTAAATGTCTCAACCATATACCAAGCATACCTCAAGCATGTACCATAGCCATAACCAACATGCAACCCTCAAAACATACTCATAAACATACATGTACCTTTGTAGCTGACCTGAAACATTGTAATGTTGACCTGTAGACCTTCCTATGACTTCAGGGACCTGGTACAAACATCTCCCCAAATTTGTCTTGTCCTCGCTGGACTAAGACATCCTGTCTTGCAGGGCCTCAGGTGACAGGTATTGTGCAACCTGCGGGGTCCTCGCGGGACACTAGTAGTTTGACCCGTGGGGGTCAACTAAACTAGGGTTTCCTCATAAATTCCCGCTCTCTTTTGTAATGTCGAGACTCCCGCACTTCTCACACTTCACTACCTCAGAAATTACCATCACAAAACTTTCTAATAGATCACTAGTTCACTATAAGATATTCAATAGAATAACTAAGTGAATGTACTTATGATAGACTCCTTGAGGTGTATTTATACTTTTGCGTAATAACCTTTCTCCTTAATCTTAGGGCTTATATAATTTTCTTGTTACAACCACTTTACCCTTTCATTAAAGACTTGTAACCAACTAGGGACTTCTTGACCATTCTTCAGGGCTTCCAACATCACAAGACCATAACTCCTCAATCGTGAGGAACCATGTGGTGTGCCACCTATCACCGAAAACGACATGATGAGGACTATCCATCTATGAGTATGTTACCTACAATTACACTATCCTCGATCAACTTCAAGTTCCATAACCATACCTCTGGGGTTGATAGACTTCTTCAAGGGTTGACATCAATGACAATCAATCTTTCAACAATCTCCCCCTTTGGAATTGATGGAAACACTAATGGCATGGTAACACTCATGCTCCTTCTCATGCTCCCCCTTGTGACCATGCCCCAAAGGTATGGTTATGGAACACAAAGTTGATCAAGGAAAAAGTTTATGAAGAGAAATGTAATTGCAGGTAACTTACTTATAGATGGATAGTCCTCGTCATTTTGTTTCTAGTGATAGGTGGCACACCACATGGTTCCTCATGGTTGAGGAGTTATGGTCTTGTGAAGTTGGAAGCCCCGAAGAATGGTCAAGAAGCCCCTATTTGGTTACAAGTCTTTAATGAAAGGGTGAATTGGTTGTAATAATAAATTTATAGAAGCCCCGAGATTAATGAGAGAGGTTACTAAGAAAAAGTATAAATACAACTCAAGGAGTCTCTCATAAGTACATTCACTCACTTATTCTATTGAATATCTTCTAGTGAACTAGTGATCTATTGGTAAGTTTTGCGATGGTAATTTCTGAGGTAGTGAAGTGTGAGAAGTGTGGGAGTCTTGACATTACAAAAGAGAGCGAGAATTTCGTAGGAAACCCTAATTCAATTGACCCTCACGGGTCATACTAATAGTGTCCCATGAGGACCCCACAGGTTTCATAGTATTTCTCATGCGAGGTCTTGCGAGACAGGATGTCTTAGTCCGACGAGGACAAGACAAATTTGGGGAGATGCTTGTAGCAAGTCCCTGAAGTCATAGGAAGGTCTACAGTTCAACATTACAGTGTATCAGGTCAACTACAGAGGTACAAGTATGTTTTGAGGGTTGCATGTTGGTTATGGCTACAATACATGCTTGAGGCATGTTTGGTATATGGTTGAGGCATTGACATATGGTTGAGGTACATCTTGGCTATACGGTTGAGTGAGGTAAACTCTTACATCTGGTTTGGTATATGGCATGATTCATATCTTTGAGAGATTGGTACATGGTTGAGGTATACACTAGTTGTATGGTGGCACATGCATGAGGTATATGCTATGGTTATTTGAGGCACTTCATTGATGATATGGTACATGTGTATACTTTATTGATGCTATGGTATATGGTACAAGTTGTATTCATGATTGACATATGATACATAATTTGAATGGATACTCATCATTGATGTTATTGTTGGCATATCTTATTGTTAATGATTGATGCACAGTTGATTCATGGTATGGTACATGTTCTAGTTGTGGCACATGGTTGAGACACACATGTTGATGATTAGTTACAGATTGATGTGAAAATGGTAGTGATAGTGATAGTGGCAGTGGCAGTGAAAGTGGCAATGATTGTGGTAGTGACAGTTGGTCTACACTTATATTTCAGGGCGACAAAACAGAGCAAGGAAAGGGGGTTATAGCCTCCTTTCAGTTGGTGCCGAAGAACACAGGGAGTTGGAGCCTGAAAATTAAGGGGTTGTAGCCTCCTTCTGATTGGAGCCATATAATTCAGGGGGTTGGAGCCTCCTTCTAGTTCCATCTTGAGAATTGGGAAGTAATTGCTTCCAATGAATGTATTTCTTTGATATATATAAGAAAAGCATTATGTTGGTTTATCCCATTTGGGTTTCCATGTAAATTTTGTTGTATTGTGTATCTGATGTGATATTTTTTATGCTACTTATGTTTATATTGTTGATGATATATTGAAAGCTAATTATAAACTGTTGAATATTGTTGATAAAGTTGAAGAATATATATTGTGGTTAAAAGTATAAAAGTGCTCATACTGATTCACCCCCCCCCCCTCTCAGTATTCCAACAAAGACAACCTTCATATGTCACTATGGGCACTATAAGTTTCTATTCATGCCCTTCAGGTTGACTAACACACCAGTTACCTTCTAGTCGTGTATGAACCATATCTTCAAAAAACAATTGAGGAAGTTCTTACTGGTGTTCTTTGATGGTCTATTGATCTACAAAAAGACTTGGGAGGAGCACCTGAGACATGTGGACGAGATTCTCAACATCATGGAGGAGCTGTCATTGTTTGCCAAAGAAGAAAAGTGCAAGTTTGGGATGATAGAGATTCTTTATCTCAGGCATGTGATTGGTGTTAAGGGGGTAAAGGTACACCAGGAGAAGATCCAATCGATCTTTGATTGGCCCACAACCAGATCACTTATAGAGTTGTGGGGGTTCTTCGGGTTATGTAGCTACTACAGGTGCTTTGTGAAAGGATTTTCACAACTGGGTGCGCCATTGACGAATCTCACCAAGAAGGGAGAATTCAGATGGTCAGAGGAGGCACGAGAAGCATTTGACATGATGAAGAAGGTGATGAGCACTAGCCCGATGTTAGCACTTCCATACTTCTCACAACCATTTGTATTAGAGTGTGATGCATATGGATAGGAGATAGGATTAATGTTGATGCAGAATCGACACCCCATAACTTTTTAGAGTAGAAATCTAAGGGATCCAGAGAGGCTCTACCCCATTTATGATAAGAATATGTTGGCCATCATGCATGCATTGGACAAATTTAGACAATACCTAGTTGTAGGGAACTTTGTGGTTAGGACTGACCACAACAACCTAAGGTATTTCTTGGAGCAGAGAGACCTAAACGAGTGGCAACATAAATGGGTAAGTAAGGTGCAATCATATGACTTTGATATTGAGTATGTGAAGGGAAATAAGAAGGTGGTTGTTGACTCCCTTTCTAGGAGACCTACAACCTTCTCCATGACAAATATCTTAACAAATTGGAAGTCTATTCTCTTGGTGGAGTACTCCAAGAACACATTCACCTATGGGATGATGGAGGACATTATTCAGGATGACAGGTACAAAGTAGTGGATGACATTATCTACTACAAGGATAGGATCTATCTTGTCCCTCTGTCCACACTGAAGGATATGATTATGAGAGCAGTTCATGATGCACCACTTGCAAGGCACTCGGGTATATGAAGACTTACAAGCAAGTGAGGGAGAGATTCTCTTGGAAGGGTCTCAAGGAGGATGTACTACGGTATGTGAGGGAGTGCATGACTTGTCAACAGAACAAGTCGAAGCTTACACATCCTGCAGGTTTCTTCAGTCGTTGACTATTCCAGAGCATAAGTGGGAGATAATTTCCATGGACTTCATTAAAGGGTTTCCGAAGGTACAGGGAAGGGACTATATTTGTGTGGTGGTGGACAGGTTGACCATGTATGCACACGTTTTTTCCATTCCTTTACCGTATAACACATCGCAGGTGTCAAACATATTCTTCAGGGAGGTGTTCATACTACATGGTCTTCAGAGATACATGGTCAGTGACCAAGAAAAAAAGTTTCTCAGTGCATTCTGGCAGGAGTTGTTCAGGTTATCAATGACAAAGTTGACACCTAGTACAAGCTATCACCCTTAGACAGATAGGAAAATAGAGATGGTGATCAAGTGGATTGAGGGATACCCATAGAACTATGTGTCGGGATAGCAAAGGGCTTGGATAAAGTGGTTTCATCTTGGGGACCACTGCTACAATACCACTTATCACATGTCCATCATGATGAGTCCATTTAGAGATTTATATGGTTATGATGCTCCATCCTTTGTGGATTTGGAATTCAGGGAGAGTAGAGCCCCCAAGGACAAAGATTGGTTGCAAGAGAGCCATGACATATTGAGAGTCATGAAGGAGAAATTACAGGTCACCCATAATCATCAGAAGATCTATGCAGATAGGCACATGAAGGAGCACATCTTTGAGGTTGGGGATATGTTCTTTTTGAGGTTGCATCCTTACAAACAATCCTCATTGAAGAATAATGGTTCAGAGAAGTTGAAGCCTCGCTTCTATGGACCATACATGGTGATCAAGAGATTCAAAAAGGTAGCATATGAGTTGGATTTTCCAAAGGGTAGCATGATCCGCAACATCTTCCATGTATCTTGCCTCAAGAAGGCGTTGGGACAGTAGGTCACCACTTCAGTAGATCTTCCTCCACTGGATGAGGAAGGGCAGTTGGTTTTGACTTCAGAGAGGATTATTGATGTCATAGAGAGGAGGTTGATGAGAATATTCATTCAAGAGTACCTGGTCATATGGAGAGGTTTTCCCATAGAGGTAGCCAATTGGGAGGGAGAGAAGATCTTACAACATCCTAGTTTGGAGTTGCTTGGGGACAAACAATCTTGGGAAGGGAGGACTATGATGTCCCTTTCCACTTGATCAAGATGAAGGATGACTTAGTAGCCTATACAACTCCCGTAGGCTATAGTCAGTAAAGAAAAGGGAGTCAAGGGGGTTTATTTAATGTCACTTACCTAGGAGATGTTATAAAGTGACATTAAGTAAAAAGGTAAGTTATTAAGTACTTGAACATTATAAGTGACTTTTAATATTTAAGTAAAAATTAAAGGGGGAATAAGGGTTATGAGGATTTGTTCAAGAGGAAAGATATAGAAGGGGTTCATAGAAGTATGAAGTAAGGTATCACTTCACATTCCTTATTATGATTTGATCTTTTTTTTAGAGTGTTATTTGAGCCAAGTTTTTGTTGGGGTTTTGACCAAACCCTTCCACTTGAGTTTGCTTTTGGTGGTGCAACATCCACCCTGGCTAGATATTGAGGAAGATCCATATGAGGTCTTCAATTGAGCATCATATTTGTGGTTCTTCGACATCGTGGAGGTTTAGCAGCTTGGAGAGGAGATTCGAGGGCTTCCTTGAGGGGTTGATTCTTCTATTTTGTAGGGTCATGGTGATTTATTGGAACCGTGAGGGTTTATGAGGGTGTGACAACTGTGGAGGGTTGCTAAGGGTCTCTTGGAGGGCCTGATACCTCCTATTTCTAGAACCGTGAGCCAAGGAGGAGCCATAGAAGCACCTTAAAGGACTACCCACCATTTGGCAGGGCTACAAGGGTCTTGGAGGAGTCGCAAGGGTACTAGTAGGCCGTGAGGGGTCTAAAGGAGAGGGTCGTGAGGCCAACTATTATGCCTCAAGGTCCAAGAGGGGGCCGTAAGCCCAATCGTTGAGTAGAGAGGGTTTGAAGGAGAGCCATGGGCCCACTGCAGAGTTGTGAGGGTAGAGTTGTGAGCCTTGTTTTGGATGTGGAGAAGTTGGCATCATCTATTGAGGAGGCTAAGGCAATATTCCAAGTTTTTGCTTATGTTGTGTAGTAATTGTTGCAGCTGCTACAACAACCATTAGAACTTTATTATTATTGTATTCCAGTTTCCATTCATAATAAAAGTGCCTACATTGTCTCTTCTAATTAATGAGTTTATTGGGTGCATGCAATATGCTTGAAGAAATATCTATTATTAGAATTCATGCAAACTATTTGTTAAAAGTTGTCAACCAACATAACTAGTGGTAATACAAAGTATTTTAACAAAGGAACACAATCATATTGGACAACAAACATAATATCCTAGCCTAAGCTCTATTGGGTATATTACAATGTGGATGATCAACTTACTTGGGATGAGTTGGATACTTGGTTATAACAACTCTTTGTCTATGAGGATTGGACTTGGGAAGTGATATTCTGATGGTATGTCTAATTTTCTACCGAGCTTATTCTCTAGTTTTGAAATTGTCTCTGCAATTTTGTAGATTGCTTGTTCCAATAGAGTGATTGCATCTTCCATTGTGGAGAGTTTGATGTTCAATGGTTCATCTCTTTTAGATTTATTTCGAAATGATGTTTCCTTTCCAACATGTAACTTCCCAAATCAACAATGGACTAATGTACCACTTGTTTTATTTATTCCGTTAAAACAAAAATATTTCACGAATTATTGATGTTTATGTGCACTTGGCGCCACATCTGTGATGAACTATTAGCATCAAAACCTAATCGATCATTGTTATTTCTATATCTACCAATGCAGGAGGTCATTGTGTAGAATGCATAACCAACTTGGCGAGAAGACATGCTCACACAATGGGAGCCCACATGGTAGGAGATCACCTCGCCTCAACATACCCTGGATATTCAAGACGATGACACACGTATATGGATGAACACTTGTTGTGAGTATACCCTGGATATTCAAGATTATGACATAGGACGAGTATGAACATGTGTTGCAACAATGGAAAGTGTTGCAACGGTTAATAAACATAGGGATAATGAACAAGTTAAAATCAACTGTGAAAATGGGTTATACAATTTTTGATGGGTTATATTTTTCGATGAGAGATATGAATGGATGGGAATTGCAAGGAATATATTTTATTCTTTGTATGTGTGGATACATTAGGCTTTACATGTTAGGGGCGTTGTCTAAATGTTCTATGTTTTGGCATTTTTCACTGGAATCCGACGATATAACTCTAGGTGAAATCAAAATCTCTTTTTATTATTTAAATTGCATTTTTGAATGCATAAATGGATTCAGCTTCTTGAAAAACCCCTGGGGCACTCACAATTTATAGATTGAACCATTTAAATGTGCGATTTCAACAATCTCTCGTCGGATTTTGGGCAAAATTGATCAGAAAATATGCTCGAAAAAAAACAAAACATAGAACGTTTAGACTATGACCATATTAGTTTCTCACATCCTCTTTATAATATATTTTATTTATAATTATATTAAACAACTATCTTTACCATTCACATCTAATTTG
>SNQJ01S0063405.1:30958-53851 GCA_010110895.2 Picea sitchensis
TTTGAATGGTTTGAATCCTTCTTCAATAAGCTGGTTATGAATTATCAAATCAAAATCTGAAGGCCATTCTTGGAGATGAAAGTCAAAAGGGCATTTTTTGACTAGATTTAGTGATTTTCAAGGGAAAAATGATAGGGATTTTTGGCACACATCATCAAATTAGAATTCCACTTTCAAAGGAACAGATCAAAGAGCCTTGGAAGGCTAGGCTACACTTCATCAACTTTCAATCAATGTTTGAAGACCAAAAGATAGAGGTTGACCTCATCTTGAGGATCTCTCCTTATCTTTTGTGAATTAGTTTTGACTTTCTATTTTTAGAATATCATATCCATTTTTTTAGGATCTGAAATTGATTGTAAGAGGCTATAAAGCCAAAGACATTTGGAGCTCTAGGGGATTCGATTCTGGATACAATAATACTCCTTTTTTGTACTCAGACATTTCATTGCTAATACAGATCACAGGTTCCTTTCCATTTTGGTATCAGTTTTTCATATTTCTTTTTCACTGTTATCTTGTTGTCAAACCTTGAATAGTTGTTATCCTATTGTTTGGTTCATGACATTATAATCAGTTCCATTAGTTGTTTATTAGACCCTTCTTTGCACTGGTTTATGAACAATCTTTTCTTCATCCACTGAAAGTTATTTTACTGATTAACCAATCTTGGAGAGCACTGTCTATTTGTTTACCATTTTGATGTCTGAATGCTATAAGCTAAATTGAGTTATCCCATTGATCCACATTTACAAAATATAAAAACATTCATTTCTTAAGTTACCAAGAACCTTTGGTCTGCAACCACAAAGGGTTTCTTGGAGTGATAACAGTTGGAATGGTGGAGGCTTATCTCTGAGAAGAGATGTGACGGCTGCACTCATTTGCAAGAAGATGATTACAATGAGGCTCTGAAGGCATTTTTACAATAAACATGAATTTCAAAAACCCTAGTCACCCAAAAACCTAACCCTAGGAGATGAAGCGCCAAAAGTCATGTGGGCCCCATTTGGGTAAGTTAGTACATCAACTTCTCGGGGTCATAACTTTTGCATACGATCTTCATTTTAGGCTCACGATATCCTGTTGGAAATTTATCGTCGATGAGATTCATTTTAGGGGCTCAATCAAAGCCTTCATTTATCACTGAGAAGCTCAATCCCAAAAAACCTTCATTTAGGCCCTCAAAATGGCCCCGGAAGTTAAAAACTGCTAAAAATAGTAAATTGCCAAAATTGCCAGAATACTGCTTTGAGCGAGTTGGAAAAGGTGGGTGGCCACTGATATCCACCTATATCAATCCTACCTCCTTAGGAATCAATGGTCTCCATTGAGTTGAGTTCCCCCATCAGATGAGGATATTTCTGCTGAATTTGGCACCAGGTGAGCCACTTGCCCTGGTGCAGGAGATGCCCTACTTTGACGACTTGATAAAGTTGGATCATTTGTTGTCGATTGCCCTTGATCTTTGTGTCCACAATATAATCACTGGATTCTTGTTACATGTAGTCAGGGTTGAGCTCTATTGGTGTTAAATTCTCTTCTATCTCTGAGGTGTCCAATAATGCTAAGAAATATGGTCGAAGGAGAGCCACATTGAAGACTGGGTGCAAGCTAAGGAAACAAGGAATGTTGAGCTCAAAATCATTGTCACCCACAGCCTTAGTGATGGCATAGTACCCATAATAGAGTGGGAGAAGCTTCCGATGGGGATCTATAAGGGGTTGTTTCTTCAAGTGCAATCAAACTTTGTCTCCCACCTGAAACTTATATGGCACCTGATGTTGATCATGGCGCTGCTTGTACTTGGCATTATACTTATGTAGAATATCCTGAACCTGTTGGTGGATGTGTTGGATATGCTCAATGAACTAGGTGGATTTTTTAGCTTCTAGTGGAGCATTGGACGAGTCGACCGAGGTGGTCACCAAGGGTAATGCAACATCCATGGGGCCCAATGGTTGGAATCCCAACCCCACCTGAAAGGGGTTGTGGCTAGTGGAGCTATGCAGGGCTCAGTTGTAGCTATGTTGGAAATAGGGAAGACACCCATCCCATGTGTGGGGGTGTTTTGAATTGTACATGTGCAGGATATGTACGATCATCCAATTGACAACCTCAGGTTGGCCATCTGTCTATGGGTGGAAGGAAGTGGATTTGGTGAGCTTGGTATCCAGCAGTGACCAAAGGCTTGACCGAAATGTGTTGAGGAACCGATTGCCACAGTCTGAGATAATGGTTTGTGGGATCCCAAAATGTACCCATACTCATTCAAAGAAGAGCTCGATAGTGGCTTATGCTATGATGTTCTTCTTATAGGCAGCTAGAATTGCCATCTTGGAAAAGAAATCAACAACCACAAAAACAAAATCATTTCCCCTATTGGTGGATGGGAGGCCCAACATGTAGTCCATTGAGATGGATTCCCATGGCCTGCCAAGAGTAGGCAGAGGGGTGTAAAATCCCTATTTCTTAGTGGCATGTTTGGTAATAACGCAGGAGGTACAGGACCTAATATACTTGCCGACATCCTGTCAAAGTTTCAGCTAGTAGAAATGTTTCTGCAATACTGCCATTGTCGTTTCGATGCCAAAGTGTCCTGCCACCGACTGTAGTGATGTTCCCAAATCAGCTTCATGCACTCGCTTGATGGAACGTATAGATGGCCTAGACAACACAACAACCCATCTTGAATATGGAAATTAGAGACCACTGAGTTGGCACCCAACATTTGGTAGGTGGTGGAGAAGTCAGGGTTTGTCTCGTAGAGGTGGGGCCATCTAGAGGTCTCGTGGCTGCAAGAGTCTAGAACCATGGTGAGTGTCGTGACTAGAGGTCGGCTAAGGAAATCAACAACTCGGTTGGTATTTTCTGTTTTATACTTGATGTTGAGGTGGAACTGTATTTTCTGTTTTATACTTGATGTTGAGGTGGAACTTTATTTTCTGTTTTATACTTGATGTTGAGGTGGAACTGTTATAAGTATGTGGACCACTTCTGATGGCGGTCATTCTGCAATTTTCCTTGGGTCTGCATGAACTGTAGTGTCTTGTGATCAATGTGGATGACTGTCTCCTTCCAAAGAATGTAATGTCTCCACTGGCGGCATGATTTCAGAATGGATCACATTTCTTTGTCATAAGTAGGGTACTTACAAACAACATTTGATAGTGTATCACTATGATATGCCATGAGGTGGCCGTGTTAAGTGAGAATGAGGCCCACAACATAGTTTGAAGCATCTGTCTCAAACTCAAAGGGATGTTGCAGGTCCAGTAATGAAAGTATCAGGGATGAGCACAAACGCTTCTTCAAGTAACCGAAGGCTTGTTGTTGGGACAGGCCCCAAACAAATTTTTCCTTACCGCTACCTCTAGTTACTTGGTTGAGGGCCCATGCGATATGAAAGAATCCCAACACGAACCTGCAATAGAAATTGGCGAGGCCCTAGAAGCTCCAATTTTCAATGAGTGTGGTTGGGGCTAGCTAGTCATGGATGACCTAGATCTTGGTTGGATCCACATGCACACCATGTCGATCAATGTTGTAGCCTAAGTAATGGACCCTGTCCATGCCAAAGGATCATTTTTCCAAGTTTGCATATAGTTGGTGCTGCATCAGGTTGTGTAGAACTTGTTGAATATGATGCAATTGTTCTACCCAAGTCTTGTTGAAGATGAGGATGTCATCCAGATACACCACTACAAAAGTATTGGTGAAATTTCATAGGATATCTTCCATCATCCTCATAAACGTTGCTAGAGCATTTGTCAAACCAAAGGGCATAACCAACCATTGAAAAATACCTTCTTTTGAATTGAAGGCGGCCTTCCATACATCTGTCTATTCTATTGGGACCTGGTGGTAGCTAGACTTCATATCAATCTTACTGAAGTATTTCTCCCCCGTGAGATGATCATGGAGGTCGTCGATTCGGGGAATCGGGTATTGGTTTCAGACTGTGATTTTATTCAGGGCTGGATAATCAATGCAAAGTCCCCAAGTCCCATCTTTCTTCTGCACCAACACGATCGGGCTCCCAGAAGGCGATGAGCTGGGACGTAGGTTCCCCTTGTGGAGTAGTTCTTGGATATGCCTCTTGATCTCCTCACTGTCTAACAGAGAGCGGTGGTAGACTGACCCATTGGGTAGCGGTGCACTTGGGGTCAGATCAATGGGATGCTTGACCTAATAGTGCAAAGCTACCCCAGTAGGAGAGGAGAATATATCTGAGTATTCCTCCATGACCTTATCCACTTTATTCTGTTGTGTGGAGAGATCGGTCGCAGAGGCCCTGGATGTGGTTGTGATCTTTCACTCACTCTACGAGCGAATCACGAAGAAGACAAATTTCCTAGTCTGAGAGATGACCTTCCAGCATTGTTTGACAGAGATAAAGGAAATAACACTAGGATGGACTGCCTCAGGTATCTTGTACAATTTCTTGTTCAAAGAAAGAATAACACTATGAGGCCTAGAATCATATACAACATGATGTTTCCATAAATAAGGTTGGCCCAAAAGAACATTACAAACTTCGAAAGGAGAAACATCACACAATACCTCGTCCTTGAAGGGATTGATGTCGTACAATAGTGGAAACTGTTGGCTGACGCAGAGATCACTTCCTTTGTGGAGCCATCCAATGGTGTAGGGTTGTGGGTGCAGCATTGTTAGCAGGGCCAGCTGCTTGAAGACCTATGTTGAGATGAGGTTCTTCTGGCTAAAACTATAAACGATGAAGTGTAGCAGGGTGCCTTTTACCCATATCTGTGAATGGAAGAAGTGCTTGCCTTCTTCTGGATTATCTGGTTCACCAGGCTAGAGATTGGTGGTAGCAACGGTGGCACTAGGTTCCGCATCAATGATCTATATTCCCCTTTCTAGTTCTAAATTTGAGTTAGAACCCACATCTGATTTAGAGGCTTTCACTTTGGCCACCAATGATTGCTTTGAGTGCCAGTCAATAGTGTTATGCCAAGGGCTCTTATGGAAGTCACACCACTTCCTAGTATCTTTCTTTGTCTTTTCGGTGTCCTTCTTTGCTTGAGGCTTGGACTGGTTGTCTTGATACTGTCCATATTTACTCCATCATTTTTTCTGTGCGTCGGGGCCACCCCTTCCTGGCTTTTGTTGTGATGGGTTCCCAGGCCCAAATTGTTGCATCTTTTGTTTGACCTTCTACTTGATTTTGATGACATATCGATAGGCCGCGCCCAAGGATGAGATGTACAGAAATTCCATTTCAGTCTGGATGTATCTATGCAGAGCACCGTGATACTTGAGCACTAGATGTCGCTCTGAATCTTTTATACCCAACTTGGTGCACAAGGTATGGAAGATATTTATGAACTCTGGCATTGCTTGGTCTCTTTCTTGCCACAGTGTGGTCCATTTGGTATACAAGTCGTCACAACTTCCGACAGGGTACTATTGTTCCTTAATAGCATCCCTGAAGGATTCCTAGGTGGTCGAGACTGCAAATAATGAGGGGTCATCTTTTTCCTTTTGCTCACAGAAATTTTCCCACCAATCTTTGACATGGGGAATGACTTTGAGGAATGAAAAAGTAATATTTTCTCTATTTGAAAAGTTATAGACAAAAAAATACGCTTCTAGTAGATTCAACCACTTGTCTATAACATATGCATCTATCTCACCTTAAAATATAGGAATATCGAAGTTGATTTGTATCTTGAAGGGGGCGGTGCCTCCTGTCAAGGAAGATGTGTCTCCTGTTGGTAGCCACTGAAGGATTTGCGCAAAACTATCGATCATCTTGTTCCTCTGTTGCGTGAGGGATTCCTCAAGCAACATTTTGAAAGGATATCCTGTCCCGACATCTTTCTTTTCTCCTTCCATGAGAGGTCGCTTGGGCATGTGAGAGATTTTTTCCTCAAGAGAAACAAGCTCGAGACTCAATTATTTGTACCCTGACCTCATTGGGGACAGGCATTAAGATGACAAGAAGAAGACCGTTCTGATACCACTGATCCAGATTTTATGAGAAACATGAAATGAATATAGATTATTTAAATATTCTTAACATAGAATAACAAAGATATAGTAAAATTGGTTTTATATTCAATAAGGAAATACGCTGAAACTATAAAATGCAACATAAAACAAGCTTGTTGAAATGGTGGCAGCTTATCTCGGAGAAGAGATGTGACGACTGAGCTCATTCACAAGAAGATGAATACAATGAGGCTTTGAAGGCCTTTTTAGAATAAACAGGAATGTCAAAAACCCTATACGTCCAAAAACCTAACCCTAGGAAATGAAGTTCCAAAAGTCATGTGGGCCCCGTTTGGGTAAGTTAGTACATCAACTTCTCGGGGTCGTAACTTTTGCATATGATCTTTGTTTTAGGTGCGCAATAGCCTGTTGGAAATGTATCATCGAGGAGATTCATTTTGGGGGCTCAATCATAGCCTTCATATGTCATTGGGAAGCTCAATCCCAAAAATCCTTCATTTAGGCCCTCAAAATGGACCCGGAAGTTAAAAACTACTAAAAATAGTAAATTGCCAAAATTGCCAGAAAACTATTTTGAGCGAGTTGGAAAAGGTGGTTGGCCACTGATATCCACCTAGATCAATCCTCCATCCTTAGGAAGAAATGGTCTCCATTTCATTGATTTCCCCCATCATATGAGGAAATTTCTATTGAATTTGGGCCCAGGTGAGCCACTTGCCTTGGTGCAGGAGTTGCCCTTCTTTGACGAATCAATAAAGCTAGATCCTTTGATGTCAAGTGCCCTTGATATATTTTGTACACAATCTGATCACTAGATGCCTATTGCATGTAGTCAGGGTTGAGTTCTATTGGTGTCAACTGCTCTGCTATCTCTGAGGTGTCCAATAATGGTGGGAAATATGGCCGAAGGAGAGCCACGTTGAAGACTGGGTGCAGGGCAAGGAAAGGGGGAATGTTGAGCTCAAAAGAATTGTCACCCACAACCGTGCTAATGGAGTAGGACCCATAATGGACTTGAAGAAACTTCCTATGGGGCCCTGTAAGGAGTTCTTTCTACATGTGCAACCAAACTTTTTCTCCCACTTGAAACTTATGTGTCACCTGATGTTGATCATGGCACTGCTTGTACTTGGCATTAGACTTCTGTAGAATATCCTAAACTTGTTGGTGGATGTGCTGGATGCACTCAATGAACTAGGTGGCTTTGTCAGCTTCTAGTGGAGCAGGGGACGAGTCGGTCGAGGTGGTCACCATGGGTAGTGCAACATCCATGGGGCCCAATGGTTGGAATCCCAACCCCACCTGAAAGGGGTTGTGGCCATTTGAGCTATGCAGGGATCGAATGTAGCTATGTTGGACATAAGGAAGACTCTCATCCCATGTGCAAGGGTTTTTTGAATTGTACATACGTAGGATATGTACGATCATTCGATTGATGACCTAAATTTTCCCATCTGTTTGGGGGTGGAAGGAAGTGGATTTGGTGAGCTTGGTATCGAACATTGACCAGAGGCTCGACCAGAATGTGTTGAGGAACCAACTGTCACAGTCTGAGATAATGGTTTGTGGGATCACAAAATGTACCCATACTCTTTCATAGAAGAGCTTGGTAGTGGCTTCTGTTGTGATGTTCTTCTTGCAGGCGGCTAGAATTGCCATCTTGGAAAAGTGATCAACAACCACAAAAACACATTCATTTCCCCTATTGGTGGACGAGAGGCCTGACATGTAGTCCCTTGACATGGATTTCCATGGCCTGTTAGGAGTAGGAAGAGGGGTGTACAAGCCATGCTTATTAGTGGTCAGTTTCGCAATAGTGCAGGTGGTGAAAGACCTGATATACTTTTCGACATCCTGTCGAAGTTTCGATCAGTAGAAATGTTTCTGCAGTACTGCCACTATATTTTTTATGCCAAAGGGTCCTCCCACCTGACTGTAGTGAGATTCCTAAATCATCTTCGCGCACTAGCTCGATGGAACGCAGAGACGGCCCAGAGAACACAATAACCCTTCTTGAAAATGGAAATTAGCGACCACTGAGTTGGCACCCAACATTTGGTAGGTGGTGTAGAAGTTAGGGTCTATCTCATAGAGGTGGGGGCATCCAAAAGTCTCGTGGCCACAGGAGTCTAGAACCATGGTGAGTGCCACGACTAGAGGTCGGCTGAGGCAATCAACAACTCAGTTGGTACTTCTTGTTTTATACTTGATGTTGAGGTGCAACTGTTGTAAGTATGTGGACCACTTTTGATGGTGGTCATTCTGCAATTTTCCTTGGGTCTGCATGAACTATAGTGGCTTGTGATCAGTGTGGATGACTCTCTCCTTCCCAAGAAAGTAATGTCTCCACTGGCGGTAGGCTTGCACAAGAGTGAAAAAGAAATATTTTCTCTATTCAAAAAGTTATGGACATAAAAATACCCTTCTAGTAGTTTCAACCACTTGTCTACAACATCTACGTCTATTTGACCTTAAAATATAGGAATATCAAATTTGATTTGTACCTTGATGGGGGCGAAACCTCCACTCAAGAAACATGTATCGCCTGTTGGTAGGCTTCGAAGGATTTGCGCGAAACTATCCATCATCTCGTTCCTTTGTTGCATGAGGGATTCCTCAAGCAACATTTTGAAAGGATCTCCTGTCACGTCATCTTTATTTTCTCCTACCATGAGAGGTCACTTGGGTGTGAGAGAGATTTTGTCCTCAAGAGAAACAAGCTCGAGACCCAATTCTTTGTACCCTGACCTCGTTGGGGACATGCATTAAGACGACAAGGAGTAGACCGCTCTTATACCACTTATTCAGATTTTATGAGAAGAACAAAATGAATACAAATTATCAAAATATGCTTAACATAGATACAGTAAAACTGGTTTTCTATTCAATAAGGAAATAAGCTGAAATTGTCAAATGTAGAGGAAAACAAGCTTGTTTGAATGGTGGCGACTTATCTCTAAGAAGAGATGTGACGACTGTACTCATTTGCAAGAAGATGATTATAATGAGGCTTTGAAGGCATTTTTAAAATGAAAAGGAATGTCAAAAACCCTAGACATCCAAAAACCTAACCCTAGGAGATGAAGCGCCAAAAGTCATATGGGCCCCATTTGTAGTACATCGACTTCCCATGGTCGTAACTTTTGCACACAATTTCCATTTTAGACGCACAATAGCTTGTTGGAAAAGTATCGTCGCGGAGATTAATTTTTGGGGTTCTATCAGAGCCTTTGACTACCATTATTAAGATCAATCCCAAAAAACCGTCATTTAGGCCCTCAAAATGGCCCCAGAAGTTAAAAACTGCTAAACATAGTAAATTGCCAAAATTGTCAGAAAATTGTTTTGAGCGAGTTCAAAAAGGTGGGTGGCCACCGATATCAACCTGGATTATTCCCACCTACTTAGAAAGCAATGGTATCCATTGCGTTGAGTTCCCCCATCAGATGAGGAAATTTCTGTTGAATTTGGCCCCGGGTGAGCCACTTGCCTTGGTGCAGGAGTTTCTCTGCTTTGACGACTCGATAAAGGTGGATTCTTTGTTGTCGAGTTCCCTTGATATTTGTGTCCACAATATGATCACTGGATTCCTATTGCATGCGGTTGGGGTTGAGCTATGTTGGTGTCAATTGCTCTTTTATCTCTGAGGTGTCCAGTAATGGTGGGAAATATGGCCGAAGGAGAGCCATGTTGAAGACTAGGTGCAAGCCAAGGAAAGGGGGAATGTTGAGCTCAAAATCATTGTCACCCACAACCTTTATGATTGTGTACAGATCTAATGGAGTTGGAAAAGCTTCCAATGGGGCCATGTAAGGTTTTCTTTCTACAAGTGCAACCAAACTTTGTCTCCCACCTGAAACTTATGTGGCACCTGATGTTGATTATGGCGCTGCTAGTACTTGGCATTAGACTTCTTTAGAATATCCTGAACCTGTTGACGGATGTGTTGGATCCTCTCTATGAACTGGGTGGCTTTGTTAGTTTCTAGTGGAGCAGGGAACGATTCAATCGAGGTGATATCGAGGGGTAGTGAAACATCCATGGGGCCCAATGGTTGGAATCCCAAGACCACTTGAAAGGGTTTGTGGCTAGTTCAGCTATGTAGGGCTCGGTTGTAGCTATACTAGACATAGGGAAGACTCTCATCCCATGTGCAGGGGTGTTTTGATTGACAACCTCAGTTTGGCCATCTGTCTCGGGGTGGAAGGTGGTGGATTTGGTGAGCTTGGTATCCAGCAGTGACCAGAGGCTCAACCAGAATGTGTTGAGGAATTGATTGTCACTGTCTGAGATAATGGTTTGTGGGATCAAAAAATGTACCCATACTCATTCACAGAAGAGATTGGTAGTGGCTTCTTCTGTGATGTTCTTCTTACAGGCATCTAGAATCTCCATCTTGGAAAAGTGATCAACAACCACAAAACAAAGTCATTTCCCATATTAGTGGATGGGAGGCCTGAAATGTAGTCAACTGAGATGGATTCCCACGTCCTGTCAAGAGTAGGCAGAGGGGTGTACAAGCCTTGTTTCTTAGTGGTCAGTTTGGAAATAGCGCAGGTAGTGCAGGACCTGATATACTTGCCGACATGCTATCGAAGTTTCAGCTAGTAGAAATGTTTCTGCAGTACTGCCACTATATTTTCGACGTCAAAGTGTCTTGCCACCCGATTATAGTGAGATTCCCAAATCATCTTCGCACGCTCGCTTGATGGAATGCAGATATGACCTAAATGACACAATAACCAATGTTGAATATGGAAATTAGTGACCATTGAGTTGGCACCCAACATTTGGTAGGTGGTGGAGAAGTCAGGGTCTGTCTCGTAGAGGTGGGGCCATATGGAGGTCTCATGGCCACAAGAGTCTAGCACTGTGGTGAGGGCTGCAACTGGAGGTCGGCTGAGGCAATCAACATCTCGATTGGTACTTCCTGTTTTATACTTGATATTGAGGTGGAACTGTTGTAAGTATGTGGACCACTTCTGATGGTGGTCATTCTGCAATTTTCCTTGGGTCTGTATGAATTGTAGTGGCTTGTGATCAGTGTGGATGACTGCAAGAATGTAATGTCTCCACTGGCGGTAGGCTTGCACAATGGAGTACATTTATTTGTCATAAGTAGGGTACCTATGGAAAACATCTGATAGTGTCTCACTATGATATGCCATGGGGTGTTCGTGCTGAGTGAGAACAATGCCCACAATATAGTCTGAAGCATCTGCCTCGATCTCAAAGCGATGATGTAGGTTCGGTAATGAAAGTACCAAGGATGAGCACAAATGCTTATTCAATTCACCAAAGGATTATTGTTGGGATAGGCCCGGAAAATGTTTTCCTTATCACCACCCTTGGTTACTTGGCTGAGGGCCCATGCGATATGAGAGAATCCCAACACTAACCTGTGATGGAAATTGGGGAGGCCCAAGAAGCTTTGAAGTTTAGTGAGTGTGGTTGGGGCTGGCTAGTCATGGATGACCTAGATTTTGGATTGATCCACATGCACACCATGTCGATCAATGATGTAGCCTAAGTAATGGGCCATGTCCATGCCGAAGGAGCATTTTTCCAAGTTTTCATATAGTTGGTGCTGCCGCAAGGTGTGCAGAACCTGCTGAATATGTTGCAAGTGTTTCGCCAAAGTCTTGTTGTATATGAGGATGTCATCCAGATACACCACTAAAAAATTATTGGTGAAAGGTCATAGGATAACGTCCATCATCCTCATAAATGTTGTTGGAGCATTTGTCAAATCAAAGGGCATGACCAACGATTCAAAAAGACCTTCTTTTGAATTGAAGGCGGTCTTCCATACATCTATCTTTTCTATTGGGACTTGGTGGTATCCAGACTTTAGATCAATATTACTAATGTATTTGGCCCCTGTGAGCTGATCAAGGAGGTCTTCGATTTGGGGAATCATGTACCGATTTTGGAATGTGATTTTATTCAGGGCCCGGTAATCAATTCAGAGTCCCTAGGTCTCGTCTTTCTTCTGCACCAACATGATTGGGATCCCACAAGGAGATGAGCTAGGACGTATGTGCCCCTTGTGGAGCATTTCTTGGATTTGCCTCTTGATCTCCTTGTTTTCTAACAGAGAGCGGCGGTAAACTGACCTATTGGGTAGTGGTGCACCTGGGGTCAGATCAATGGGATGCTTGACCTGGCAGTGCAGAGGTACTCCGGTAGGAGAGGAGAAGATATATGAGTATTCTTCCACGACCCTATCCACTTGATTCTATTGTGTGGAGAGATCGGTTGCGGAGGCCATGGATATGGCTGTGATATTTCACTCCGTCTTAGAGAGAATCATGAAGAAGACAAATTTCTCAGTCTGAGAGATGAGATTCCTACATTGCTTGGTAGATATCAAGGAAATAGCACTAGGAGGGACTGCCTCGGGTATCCTGTAGTTCAAAGTAATAACATCACTATGAGGCCTAGACTCATATACAACATGACATTTCCATAAATAAGTTTTTCCCAAAATAACATTACAAACTTTGAGAGGAGAAACATCACACAATACCTCGTCTTTGAAGGGCTTGATGTCATATGATAGTCAACGCTGTTGGATGACACATAGATCGCTTCCTTGGCAAATCCAAATGGTGTAGGGTTGTGGCTGTGGTGTTGTCGGCAAGGCCTGCCACTTGATGACCTCTGTTGAGATGAGGTTCTTCTGGCTACCACTATCAACGATGAAGTGCAGTGGGGGTGTCTTTTAACCATATCTGTGAATGGAAGAGGCACTCACCTTCTTCTGGCTTGTCTGGTTCACCAGGCTGGTATCAATGGTAGAACTGTGTTCTCCATCAATGATCCATATTCCCCTTTCTGGTTCTGAATAAGAGATAAAACCAGCATCTAATTCAGAGGCTTTCACTTTGGCCACTAGTGAATTCTTTGAGTAGTAGTCATTAGTATTATTCCAAGGGCTCTTATGGAAGTTGCACCACTTCCTGGTATCTTCCTTTGTCTTTTCGTTGTCCTACTTTCCTTGCAGCTTAGATTAGTTGTCCTGATATTGTGCATATTTTCTCTGTCCTTTGTTCTATGGTTCGGGGCCGCCCCTTCCTGGATTTTGCTGTGAGGGGTTCCGAGGCCCAAATTGTCGCGTCTTTTGTTTGAGCTTCTGCTCGATTTTGACAACATATTGGTAGGTCGTTCCCAAGGATGAGATGTCAAGAAATTCCATTTCGGTCTGGATGTATCTATGCAAAGCACCATGATACTTGAGCACCAGATGTCGCTCTGAATCTTTGATACCCATCTTGGTGTGCAATGTATGGAAGATATTTGTGAAATCTGGTACTGTTTGGTCTCTTTCTTGTCATAGTGTGGTCCATTTGGTATACAAGTCGTCATAACTTTCGATAGGGTAGTATTGTTCCTTAATAGAATCCATGAAGAATTCCCAGGTGGTCACATCTGTAAATAATGAGGGTTCCTCTGTTTCCTTTTGCTCACAGAAATTTTCCACCAATCTTTGACATGGGGAACGACTTTGAGTGCAAAATTAATTTTTTTTCTATTCGAAAAGTTATGGACGTAAAAATACGCTTCTAGTAGATTCAACCATTTGTCTACAACATTTGCGTCTATATGACCTTAAAATATAGGAATATCAAATTTGATTTGTACCTTGAAAGGGGAGGCACCTCCGCTCGAGGAATATGTGTCACTTGTTGGTATCCACCAAAGGATTTGCATGAAACTATCCATCATCTAGTTCCTTTGTTGCATGAGGGCTTCCTCAAGCAAAATTTTGAAAGGATCTCCTGTCTCATTGTATTTATTTTCTCCTTCCATGAGAGGTCTCTTTGGGGTGTGAGAGATTTTGTCTTCAAGAGAAACAATCTCGAGACCCAATTATTTGTACCCTGGCCTCATTGGGGACATGCATTAAGATGACAAGCAATAGACTGCTTTGATACCACTGATCCATATTTTATGAGCAGAATGAAATGAATACAAATTATTAAAATATTATTAACACAGAATAATAGAGATACAGTAAATATGGTTTTCTATTCAATAAGGACATAAGTTGAAACTATAAAATGCAGCGAAAAACAAGCTTGTTGGAATGGTGGTGGCTTATCTCTGAGAAGAGATGTGACGATTGCGCTCATTCGCAAGAAGATGATTACAATGAGGCTCTAAAGGCATTTTTACAATAAATAGGAATGTCAAAAACGCTATACATCCAAAAACCTAACCCTAGGAGATGAAGCACCAAAAGTCATGTGGGCCCCGTTTGGGTAAGTTAGTACATCAACTTCCCGGGGTCGTAACTTTTGCATGCAATATTTGTTTTAGACACACGATAGCCCTTGGAAAGGTATCGTCGAGGAGATTCATTTTTGGGTCTCAATCAAAGACTTTGACTATCATTGATATGCTCAATCCCGAAAAACCTTCATTTAGGCCCTCAAAATGGCCCCGAAAGTTAAAAACTGTTAAAAATAGTAAATTGCCAAAATTGCCAAAAAATTGTTTTGAGAGAGTTGGAAAAGGTGGGTGGACACTGATATACACATGGATAAATACTCCCTCATTAGGAATCAATGGTCTCCATTGTGTTGAGTTCCCCCATCATATGAGGAAATTTCTGTTGAATTTGGCCTCGGGTGAGCCACTTGCCTTGGTGCAGGAGCTTCCCTGCCTTGATGACTCGTTAAAGTTGAATCCTTTGTTCTCGAGATCCCTTGATCTATGTGTCCACAATATGATCACTAGATTCTTGTTTCATGCAACCGGGGTTGAGCTCTGTTGGTGTCAACTACTCTTCTATCTTTGAGTTTTCCAATAATGGTGGGAAATATAGTCGAAGGGGAGCCACGTTGAATACTGGGTGCAAGCCAAGGAAAGGGGGAATGTTGATCTCAAAAGAATTGTCACCTATATCCTTGGTGATGGTGTACGACCCATAATAGAGTGGGTGAAGCTTCTAATGGGGCCCTGTAAGGCGTTCTTTCTGCAAGTGTAACCAAACTTTGTCTCCCACCTGAAACTTATGTGGCACCCGATGTTGATCATGGCGCTGCTTCTACTTGGCATTATACTTCTATAGAATATCCTGAACCTATTGGCATATGTACTATATCCGCTCAATGAACTAGGTGGCTTTGTCATCTTATGGTGGATCTGGGGAAGATTCAGCCAAGGTGATCACCAGGGGTAGTGCAACATCCATGGGGCCCAATGGTTGGAATCCCAACCCCACCTGAAAGGGGCCGTGGCCAGTTGAGATACGTAGGGATCAATTATAGGGACGTTGGATATAGGGAATACTCTCATCCCATGTGCGGGGGTGTTTTGAATTGTACATGCACAAGATATGTACAATCATCCGATTGGCGACCTCAGTTTGGCCATTTGTCTGGGGGTAGACGGCAATGGATTTGGTGAGCTTGGTATCCAGCAGTGACCAGAGGCTCGACTAGAATGTGTTGAGGAACCAAATTTCACGGTCTAAGATAATGGTTTATGGGATCCCAAAATGTACCCATACTCGTTCAAAGAAGATCTTGGTAGTGGCTTCTACTGTGATGTTCTTCTCGTAGGCGGCTAGAATCGCCATCTTGGAAAAGCGATCAATAACAAAAAAAACACAGTCATTTCCCCTCTTGGTTGATGGGAGGCCCAACATGTAGTACGCTGAGATGGATTCCCACAGTTTTTCATGAGTAGGAATAGGGGTGTATAGGCCCTATTTCTTAGTGGTCAATTTATCAATAATGCAGGTGGTGCAGGACCTTATATACTTGCTGACATCCTATCAAAGTTTCAGCCAGTAGAAATGTTTATGTAGTACTGCCACTGTCTTTTCGACGCCAAAGTGTCATGCCACTTGATTGTAGTGAGATTCCCAAATCAGCTTCCCATGCTTTCTTGATGGAACACAAAGATGGCCTAGACGACACAACAACCCATATTGAAGATGAAAATTAGTGACCACTGAGTTGGCACCCAACATTTGGTAGGTGGTGGAAAAGTCGGGGCCTATCTCGTAGAAGTGGGGCCATCTGGAGGTCTTGTGGCTGCAAGAGTCTAGCACCGTGGTGAGTGTCGCGACTGGAGGTCAATTGAGGTAATCAACAATTCAGTTGGTACTTCCTGTTTTATACTTGATGTTGAGGTGGAACTATTGTAAGTATGTGGACCACTTATGATGGCAGTCATTCTGCAATTTTCGTTGAGTCTGCATGAACTGTAGTGGCTTGTGATCAGTGTGGATGATTGTTTCCTTCCCAAGAATGTAATGTCTCCACTGGTGGCAAGTTTTCACAATGGAGTAAATCTATTTGTCGTAAGTAGGGTAATTACAGACAAAAACTGATAGTGTCTCACTATGATATGCCACGAGGTGGCCGTGTTGAGTGAGAACGATGCCCACAACATAGTATGAAGAATTTGTCTCGATCTCAAAGGGATGTTGCAGGTCTGGTAATGAAAGTATCATGGATGAGCACAACCACTTCTTCAAGTCATCGAAGGATTTTTGTTGGGACAGACCCCAGACAAATTTTTCCTTACCGCTATCCCTGGTTACTTGGATGAGGGCCCATGCGATATGAGAGAATCCCAACACGAACCTGCGATAGAAATTGGCGAGGCCTAAGAAGCTCTTAAGTTCAGTGAATGTGGTTGGGGTTGGATAGTCATGGATGACCTGAATATTGGTTGGATCCACATGCACACCATGTTGATCAATGATGTAGCCTAAGTAATGGACCCTGTCCATGACGAAGGAGCATTTTTCTAAGTTTACATATAGTTTGTGCTGCCGCAGGGTGTGTAGAACCTGCTGAATATGTTGCAAGTGTTCCTCCCAATTCTTGTTGTAGATGAGGATGTCATCTATATACATCACTAAAGACGTATTGGTGAAAGGTCGTTGTTGGAGAATTTTTCAAAACAAAGGGGATGACCAACCATTGAAAAAGACCTTCTTTTGACTTGAAGGTGGTCTTCCATACATATGTCTGTTCTATTGGGACTTGGTTGTAGCTAGACTTCAGATCAATCTTACTGAAGTATTTGGCCTCCATGAGCTTATCAAGGAGGTCGTCAATTCGAGGAATCGGGTACCAGTTTTGGACTGTGATTTTATTCAGGGCCTGGTAATCAATGCAGAGTCCCCAGGTCCCATCTTTCTTTTGCACCAGCACGATTGGGATCCCACAAGGCAATGATATGGGACAAATGTGCTCCTTGTGGAGAAGTTCTTGGATGTGCCTCTTGATCTCCTCATTTTATAATAGAGAGTGACGGTAGACTGGTCCATTGGGTAGTGGTGTGCCTGGGGTTAGATCGATGGGGTTCTTGACCTGATAGTGCATAGGTACCCCGGTAGGAGAGGGGAAGATATCTGAGTACTCTTCCACGACCTTATCTACTTTCTTCTGTTGTGTGGAGAGATCGGTCGCAGAGGCTCTGGATGTGGCTACAATCTTTTGCTCACTCTGAGAGCGAATCAAGAAGAAGACAAATTTCCCAGTCTGAGAGATGAACTTCCTGTATTTCTTGGCAGAGATCAAGGAAATAACACTATGAGGGACTTCCTCGAGTATCTTGTACAATTTCATGTTCAAAGTAATAATAACACTATGAGGCCTAAAATCATATACAACATGATGTTTACATAAATAAGGTTTGACCAAAATAACATTAGAAACCTTGAGAGAAGCAACATCAAACAATACCTCGTCTTTGAAGGGCTTGATGTCATATGATAGTCGACACTGTTGACTAACGCTGAGATCACTTCCTTTGTGGAGCCATCTAATGGTGTAGGGTTGTGGGTATAGTTTTGTCAGGAGGGCCATCCACTTGAAAACATCTTCTGAGATGAGTTTCTTCTGCCTACTGCTATCAACGATGAAGTGCAATGGGGTGCCTTTTACCCATATCTGTGAATGGAAAAGACACTCGCCTTCTTCTGGCTAGTTTGGTTCACCAGGGTGGAGCTTGGTGGTAGCAACAGTGGCACTGGGTTCCACGTCAATGATCTGTCTTCCCCTTTCTGGGTCTGACTGAGAGTCAGAACCCGCATCTGATTTAGAGGCTTTCACATCGGCCACCAGCGACTGCTTTGACTAGAAGTCAACACTGTTTTACTAAGGGCTCTTAAGGAAGTCACAACACTTCCTGATATCTTTCTTTGTCTTTCCGATGTCCTTCTTTGGTTGCGGCTTGCACTGGTTTTCCTGATAATGTCCATCTTTTCTCTATCCTTTGTTCTATGTGTTGGGGCCTCCCCTTCCTGGCTTTTTCTGTGAGGGGTTCCCAGGCCGTAATTGCCGCTTTTTTTTTTGAGCTTCTACTCAATTTTGACGGCATAACAGTAGGTTGCACCCAAGGATGAGTTGTCCAGAAATTCCATTTCGGTCTCGATGTATCTATGCAGAGTTGTTACAAATTATTTTGGTCACCTCAGTGATCACCTCACAACATGTGTTGATGTTCCCTGAAAATATTAAAAGAAGACTTTCTCCATGGGAAAAGTGATTTTCTTTCCTCTCTCAAAAACCATGTTAAGGAAGGTCATCGCACCCTGCTATATGCATGAGGTGCGATGATGTCTGATCATCACACTTTTTCCTAAACTTGGATTGTGACGTCGTCACAAGATGCTTGTGCATAGGTTTCGACGATGCTTAAAGCATAGGACAAGTCAAATTTCACGAATGTTCTAGAAGGTGATCTTCTAGAAGAGATGGCCTCCAATCGGTTTGGATCTTACTCGCTTCTCTGATTTAGTGGGATCATCCTAATCTCCTCATCCATCCCTCTTTCACACTATATAAGGAGGGATATCTCATGGAAAAGGCTAAGGTTGAATAGGCTAATATTTGTATGGAGAGTTCTACTTCAAATTATGTTGTATGGAGAGTTCCACTTCAGATTATGCTTGAGAGATTTTCTTTAGTTCTTCAAGTCAGATTGTGGATCTTCTTCATTCAAGGCATTGGAGAAAAGGTGTGTGTGTTGGATAAAAGAGCCATCAAAAGGGGACCTTGCAACATCAAGGCATAGGTTGTATTCTCCACTTTCTATTCACTTAATACAATAATGCATTTCTTCCCTATATAAGCATCTCGTCTTCTATTGTATAATTCCTTGATCATATAAATAGACATCATTAGAATATATATATCTTTGTTTCCCTTCTTTGTTTTTTTTTTATTCTTAGACATGCTTACTATTTAGGAAACCCAAGGAAGGAGCTACAAGGATGACACTAGCGAGGATCAATCGTCGTTTAAAAGGTATGTCACTTGTATCTCATTAAACTAGTTCATATGATAATGAAGTTTAAGGCGAAGTGTGCATTTTATTCTGTTTTCTTCTAGTTTCCTATGGGATCTAGGGAGATCTGTTTGTGTCCCCACTTACAGATTAATCTAATAACAAAATTGGTGACCATATTGGGGACAAGACTTTCTTTTGGTTTTTTTCCTCGTATTTTCTTTTAGCCTGCCTTCTTTTGGTCAATTTCATTCTATGAGTCTGTGGGTGATCCATCTAGACTCCCTGGGTCTGAAGGTTCAATAAGATTTGTTGTCTTTCTTTCGATTTTCCTTTAGTTACAAAGATCATCGCACTATACTATATAGACAAACCGCAACGATCCTATGATGTCGCACTCTACTGGTGCAGACCAGTGTGACGATGTCGCACTGTACCCTATTGGCAGCATGCGACGGCCCTGGATCGCCACACTATGCTCCACTGCCACCTGTGACGATTCCTGTAGGAATGGTTGGAATTAGACAATTTTTCTTTTTTCACCCAGTCTTGCCTTAATTGCCTGTGATGAACTTATGATACCAGTGATTGACTTATTTAAAAGTTTGAAGCTTGCATTTGATTGATTTTCAGAAGTTGAAGGTTTTTCTTTGTAAATTTTGCAAGTTTTTCTTTTTCATTCTTGTCACAAGGGTATAATATCTAGATATCGGTCCTCAGTGCTTGTTTGACAAAGAATCTTTGATTTATTTGAAGTTTTGGATTGTTTTTACTTTTTGGATTTTTCATTGATTAAGAGACATTTTTGTTTTCATTTGACAAAAAGACTTCTTATCATTTCATGTTTTTGTCTACATTATGGGTTTGATTTGGTAATTGTGTTGAGTGTGTGTTAATTTTCTTGGATTACACTTTCTTTTCTTCATTACATCTATGATGTGATTTGAGAAAGAAAGAGTTGAAGCCATGCTCCTTTTTAGTGATCTTTCACAAGAAAATTATTGCATTCAAAATATTTGTTAAAAGAGAAGATTGGAAAATTTTGTAACTTTTGATTATTTTAGATTTTTTTCAATCAAAAATTGAGAAATTGTGTTTCGTAGATTTTGTATTTCAAAAAGAGATACCTTCTCCCTACTGTAATTAGAGTTCATCAAATTGAAATATTTCATTTTCATCTCTTATTGAATTTTATTGGGTCAAGGTCACATACGTCATCAGTTTCATTTCTGTCTCCCTTTTGAGTAAACAAGAACCTTTAAAATATAGTGTAATTTTTAAAATTATTAGCAACTTTTATTTTCTAGAAATTGTTTTCACCAACATTAACTATGATATCTCTTTGGAATAGGTTGTAAGGTATGTTAGAATATAATGGATGTGTTCTCGTTTTACCATTGACAATACCCTTATCACCAAACCATAGGCTGAAGAAACCCTCTGAGCACCTTAACCTTGATAGAGAATCATTCCGGAAGAAAACCCTAGGCTAGATAGCCAAACAAAGGGTAGCGCACCTTTCCCTAAGGATAGTGCATCAACAAGAGCTGATCATATATTCCAAACCCTAACCAAGAGATATTCCAAGCCAAACGTGATATGCTAGTTGCAGCAGCTACAATGGCAGCTCTCCTCAAACCCACGCACAAGACTGGGCAATGTAGTGCGCACAAGTTGTTGCTCTGCAATTCTGAGACTGCCTACTAGAATGAGAACTGGCCTCATGTATTTATACTAATTATGGCTAACTTCCTAGGCCGACTTCTCATTCTGGGTATTTGTCTGTTCAGTATATATTATTATTTCTGGTCGACTTCTTCTCTTGGAGGCTAATAACCTAATATAAATTATCTTCTTGAACTGACAAGTCTTCTAGGGTTATTAGCCAACTCATTAGGGTTTCTTCTTGCTTCCCAGATTATTCTATCCTCGTCAGGTTTACACGTGGAGGTAAATACCTGCCGCAACTACCATAATATGAACACTCCCTCCTAGCTAGGGAGGTATTATAGGTAATGGTCTTGAGAACAAAAACATACCATTCACCCGGTAGCATCAACCTAGTTGTATAGACTAGATCATGAGAACCATCATCATCATCAGTGTCATCAGTTGCATCATCTCTCGAAACCATACTCTATCTAAGCAATCAGACATGATGCTCACTCCATAAAGTGATACAAGAACCTTTCTTCTAATCTAGAAGAGTAAATTCTCTGAACCATTTTCCGTCTGGGAAATATCTGTCCTTTGATTATCCATCTAACTAATAATCATTTCCAATACTATTGATAGTCTTTAAGGCAATTGAAACAAAATAGAACACAACTATTTCTATCCATAGTAGTACATAACTACAATCTAGTGGTACACTACCACACCAAGTAACACACAAGTACTTGATCAACAACGTATAGTCATGAACAGTGGAACACATCCACCACAGTAGTATACATCTACTGTCATACAGTATTCATAACAATCATCTGATATCAACCTGCACATAAACAATGTTATGATATAAATTGAATCATCTGGGCCAATATTTCACTCACATCTGTGAGATCTGAAAGAATGTCTACCCTCATAGTAGAACAATGAGATATCTGGACCATTCTTCTCAAGAAAGGAAGAATAGTTGTCATGTCTTATGAACCTGGACCATTCCCCACCCTGGGCCATTCTTCCTACACTAATCAAAGTGCACCCTGGCGAGAATGTATAAACCCTGATTGTTGAGCCTGGACCCTTCCCCACCCTGGGCCATTCCTCCTACACTAATCAAAGTGCACCCTGGAGAGAATGTATAAACCCTAAGGAATGATTGTCTGGACCATTTCCTCTATTAACCACAAGAGGAAAATATTGTCTTGTATCAACCTCCAAAATGGACCATTCCTCATGTTAACCACAATGAGAAATCATTGTCCGGCGAGGCGGGCCAGTCTTCTTGAGTAACCCTCAAGAAGAGAGACTGCCCTAGACCACTCCCCATGTTAACCACAATGGAAATTCGTTGTCTATGATACATCAACAATCTGGACCATTTCCCATGTTAACCACAATGGGAAATCATTGTCCATCATAAATCTCAATCCACTTTCCAAACATGAAAGAATCTGTCCAAGCTGGACTATTTTACAATCTTGAAAATGAATGTCCTCAATAATATTTGCAGTGCTCCCTCCCAACCTGGGAGTCATCTCTTTCTTTTTCAATAAGGAAGTCATCTCCATGAGCTCCAGCTTGAGTATGCAAACTCTTTCATCTTGGATAGAAGCTTTACCAAAATGTCTGCTTATCTGCTCATCTGTGGAGATATGTATTGGAGAACCACTTTCTCCTTTCTAGACTTCATCACGGATAATGTAATGCCTGATTTCAAATGTACTTTAGTCTGGAACATTGATTTTCTGTGAAGGCTTCATGTAGCTTTGAACAATAGAGTATATCATTATTGGAAAACTGAAACATATCCATGTGGCACTTCTTCTGTCATCATGAGATCTGATCTACTAAGTAATCATCTTGATACAATATTTCTGTTATAGAAAATCTTCACCACACTTCTGCTGTGCACTGGAGGTTCTCCACCAAGTTGTCTTTTTCCATCTGCATACAAGGGTCTCTTTCTGGTATGCCTCAAAGTCTTGAGGT
>SNQJ01S0063405.1:53901-67030 GCA_010110895.2 Picea sitchensis
GCCTCAAAGTCTTGAGGTTGCTCTTCATACGCTCTTTGTTCAATTAGTCTTTGCATTTATCTGATGTAGAACTCCAACTCATGGATGTTGCGTATGATATAATGACTCATGTAGAGATATGTCTCCTTTACTGGAACAAATAATCATTATAGTCTTCTCCCTCCATCTGGGAGAACCTCTAGTTCTAGATCTCACAATGATTTCATTCATAAGTCTTCCATACATTGTTCTTCATCACAACTTTCAATTCCTCTACTTGATTTATTTTATTGAGTTCATATCAGGCTGACAATATTGTGATTTTTGATACAATGACTGGTTGTTATGGCTTCTCTTTCTTTCTTTGAATCTTTATGTTCTTCCTCATGTTTAGCTCTTGGGTCCATGGAGTAGATTCCATGCCCTAAATATTCCATTTCTTTCTTTCATCACAGGATCACGGATGTGGATGGACAATTGTGGATACTTTAAATCTTCTCTTCAAAGAATACGTACTGTCTTTCATGGCTGCTATCATGGATATATACTTCATCATCTTCAATGGACCTTGCTTTATGTATGAGTGCATATAATCATCTCCCTTCGTCTAACAGAGTCCACACTTCCATATGCATCCTTACTGTCTTCTGCAATATATAATTGGCTTTCTCTGTCTAACAGAGTCCACGCTTCTGTCTTGTTGTCTTCTACAAAACATCAAAAGTCTTTCTCCAATTTCCTCTTGATTGTTGACTTCTTTCTGTTTTTGCTTCTTCTAAGTCTCTTCATGATTGATTCAGCTTATCTTGCAATAGCTTCCACATGATTTTCATTTCATCCTTTCATGTTTATTATCTAATAATATCCATCCTTATCTTGTTGTTCTTCCATAGGTATAGTTATTCTTGGAACACATTATCTTCCAAGATATAGATATACAAGATATGTATAGAGATGATGCAAACAAGATATGTACAAGAAATAAGAAGAGTATAGTTACCTTTAGAAGAAGAAGTATCTTTCATCCTGCTTAGTTTTCTTTATAGGTTCCTTTTCTTAGGCAATTTATGCTTCGTGTTTCTCCTTCCTTTTCTTTATCTTGGGACATTGATTCTTGTAGTGACCATACTTTCGAAAGTTGAAGCATTGTATTTCTGAAATATCTTTCTCTTGAATTGTCTTCTTCTTTGAACCAAACTTCCTTTTGTTCCCGAAGTTCTTGAATCTTGTTGTGAGGGCTTGATCATCGTACTTCTTTTGAGGTTTCTCTTTTGCATTGATCCTTGATTCTTCTTGAGCACAACAAGTCCAAAGTTATTCAAATGTCGGATACTCCTTTCTTGTGTTCATGCTTGCGGCAAATGCATCCCACATCTTGGGAAGACCATTGAGTACTATGTTTACCAAGTCCTTCTCTGAGATGATCTCTTAAATAGCTTGTATTTGATCTCTTAACTGAGATATTCTCACAAAGTATGATGTTATGTTGTCGTCATCATTCATCTTCATATCACAAAGCTCATTCTTCAGACTCCTTAATTGTCCAATGTTTCTGACTGAGAAGAGGTTTGTTAGGGCATCGTACATCTTCTTCGTTGAGTCAAGATGGGAAATGTAGGGTATAAAGTGGTATTTGATAGAGTCCACTATGATACTCATGACATTGATGTCATCGTCTTTGAACTTCTCCATAGCTGCAACATTTTGTGGTTCCTTCTCTTTCCCTTCTTCAAACTCTGGTTTCACGATCTTTCCTTTCATGATATCCAACACTTTATTCTTGGCAAGGATGAGATCAATCCTTGTGTTCCACGCTCTGAAGTTAGAATCTCCATCTAACTTGTTATCTGACTTCATAGAGTAAGTCATGGTTGCTTTGACTTGGTCAACCCTAGATTTGACCAAAAACTCAAACTTCACGTCTTGGCTTTCTGAGAGTACCAGGAGATGCGCTAGGCTAGGGCGCACTGATCTATCTGAAGATTAGGTCAATCCCTTCATTTAAGGTGACTCAACAAGAGGATTAGGGTTTTTGCAACTGCACCTACTAGTAACCCTAGCGACAGTGCTATGGTGACTACTCCTACTAGAAACCGTAGCGATTGTTCTTCAAAGAGCTTAATATCCTTACGACTATGTTTCCTTCTAGCGGTTAGACTGAATGAAGGAGGTGTGGGCCCATAACCTGTTAGAATGTAATGGATGTGCTCATTTTACCATTGAAAATATCTTTATTCTCACCCAACCATAGGCCAAAGCCACCCTCCGAGCACCTTAACCTTGATAAAGAATCATTCCGGAAGAAAACCCTAGGCTAGATAGCCAAACAAAGGGTAGCACACCTTTCCCCAAGGATAGTGCATCAACAAGAGCTAATCAGATAGTCCAAACCCTAACCAAGAGATAGTCCAAGACAAACGTGATCTGCTAGCTGCAGCAACTACAATGGAATCTCTCCTCAGACCTGTGCACAAGACTGGGCACTGCAGTGTGCACAAGTTGTTGCTCTGCAATTCTGAGACTACCTGCCAGAATGAGAATTGGCCTCCTGTATTTATAATGATTCTGGCTAACTTCCTGGGATGACTTATCATTCTGGGTATCTGTTTGTTCAGTATATATTATTATTTCTGGCTGACTTCTTCTCTTGGAGGCTAATAACCTAATATAAATTATCTTATTGATCTGACAAGTCTTCTAGGGTTATTAACCAACTCATTAGGGTTTCTTCTTGCTTCCCAGAGTATTCTATCCTCGTCAGGTTTACAGGTGGAGGTAAATACCTCTAGCAGCTACCATAATATCAACAAGGTACACTCTCTAAAGCATCAAAATGCACAATAGTATCTTGTGATAGGGAGAGTTGAAATCCACTTGCTACATTTTATCTTGGGAAGCCCTTCTAACAGAAGGCTCAATCATGAGGTCTCATTAAGACTGGCAGAGTTACTTACCCTGCTTTGTCGGTCTTAGTGTAGAGATTGCACATATTATTGGGGATCACTTGAGAAGAAAATCTTGTGGGGACCTTCTCGAGTTGATTTCAGGCTAGATACCCTGCCTTTGCATGTGGATCAGATTGTCAAATGTTTCCCCATGCATCATTGTCATAATTGGTATCCTTAGTAGCCTATCTCTTTAGGGTCTTTACACAAGGTGACTGTGGAGGGGCAAGTCTTCATGGTACCTGGAATTGATGTTGGCCAAACTCACTTGGGATCCTTGGAGGGTATACCCATGATTATGTGTGGGATCTTGCACCAGGGTGTAAGTCCATTACGTAGGTCATCAATGTAACTTTTCCACCCGCTTTATCCCATCCCCTTCTTGTCTTGATTTCCCGACGTTGGATTTCATCACCAACTAGTGACTTCGAAATAAGAAGGTCTATTTGATTGGTTTGATTTCTAGATTTTATTAGTGAGTGTTGTTTGTTTCTCTAGTTGGCCATAGATTTGTTTTGTTCTTTATTTGGTGCGGTCAACATTGGCCCTCGCCGTTCACATAGGATGAAAGGAATACCTCTGGAAGATTCGAAAGATTACGTCCCTTTGCTTCCTAACTCACCAGGGGGCTCTCCTGAAGGAGCAGTCAATAACGAAGTAGCCTCTAAGATTGGAAGTTCATCTCCTTTAGAGGAATCAATACTTCCTATAAATTTGTTAATGAGTGTTGCACAAGATCCACATTTTCTTCAGATAAATTCATTTGGAGAACTTGTTGTTGACGAGTATATTGAAGTACCTACTAGACTTAACACAAATTCTAGGGTAGACGATCCAATTTTTCAAAGTGAGTCATTTATAACCCCGGTTCACACTGCTGGAATTTTTAATCCTAGCTCTATCCATGTCCGTTATTTTTGGAGAACTTCTTCGGGACACGATATTTTTGATAAAATAGGAATGATTCCTAATCAACCTATGGAATAAAAAATGCCTCTAATGTCTACTGCTTATACAATACCTTTAGATCATTTTACTGGAACCACTAGTAATGTCATCATGATTTCAGACCAATTGTTAGTTGGTTCTCATTCAATTATCCCTTTCCAGATTGCTAGATCTACCATGGTCCCCCAAGCTACGACTGTTTCTGCTAGAAATGTGGTCATCACTCAATCTCCTATTGGAACACCACTTCCACTCAGATCAAATCCGACACTACCCCATGGGTATAACACTTTGAATTCTTCCATTTCTATTCCTGCCCATAATCCATCCGAAGGGTCTAATCTTTTCATTCCTCCTGGGTGTAATGTTGCTAGTCATTTTGTTCCTACAACTACCCAGGTTCTCTCCGGGGGGGCTTATGTTCCTCCTCCGCCTTTTCCTGGAGGATCTAGTCGTCCTGGCCCTAGTAGCTCCAATCTAGTTGGAGGCACCAATATTTTTATCTCTTCTTTTTTTCATATTCCTGTTGGAGGTCAACCTCAAGTTGGAGGACAAACTCAAGTCAGGGGGAAACCTCAAGTTGTGGAGAAACCTCAAGTCGGGGGGGAACTTCAAGTTGGGGGGAAACCTCAAATTGGAGGCATAACCCAGTCTATGGGAAAAGTATACCCAGATTACAATCTCAACTTTGGAATCTTCCTTTCCAATGGAGTCAACAACCGTCTAGGGGGAAACATCCTCAAGTTAAGTCTTTTCTACCCCCTAATCTTAGGCAATTGTATCCAGGTTCTATGAATCCTACTTGGGGTCAAAAATTTTAGTATAATCCTCATTTCCAAGGGAGCTTACCTAATCAAAATTATCCACAATCGAATCTCTCGGGACTATCTAACTATCTACAGTCTGCTTATGGTCCTACTGGTATACCTATGGGAACACCTCCTCAAAACTACCAGTTTCCTCAAGTGAACAAACAATTTCCATTTCTTAATGCTACTTTGGATTTACCTGATTTATCTAGGATTTTGAATGGTCCTATTTTACATTCTCCTTATTAGCTCGTCATACCGGCCAAATTACCATCTGACATTCCTAAGTTTGATGGTCGATCAGGAGAAGACCCAAATAATCATGTCATGACTTTCCATCTTTGTTTTTCTTCCAACTCATTGATGGATAACTCTATAAGATTACGAATTTTCCAGCGAACTCTCACAGGTTCGGTAGCCAAATGGTATATTGAGTTACCACGAGGCTTCTTTAATGACTTTAATACCCTAACCATGGATTTCTTAACACATTACCAATTTCCAATTTGAGATGAGACATGAACTTAAATTTTGAGTTCTTTTAAACAATCCTCTTCCACTCATATTTCTGATCATATCCATGAGTGGAAGAGGAGAAGATGCTTAATCAAAGTTCTCATTCCTGATCAACTATTGGCTGAGTGGTTTACCAAATAACTCATTGGGCCTATTTCCCATGATTTTTCCATGGGTGGTGTCGTCACTAAAGAGAAGTCATTAGTTGTGCTCAATATCTAGATCTCGTTTATTCGCAAACGGGTACACTATATGACTTGATTCCTGATGCTCCTCGACCATCTATGAATCCTAACCTAAAACCTCTAGTAGCTTCTCATGTTGTTGATGACGTGATTGGAACTTTCCATGATGAGACTCAGTCTACACAAGCCAGTCAAACCAATCCCAAATATACCATTGCTAATGTACAAAATACTCCTACTCCTACTCCTTCCCCCGGTAAAACTTTTGAAGTTAATTCGGTTCAATCTACACCTACCGGTAAAAATTAGAATAAAAAATAAGGAAAGGGTAAGAATAAGGAGGACAAAAATAATAATCAACAACATAAGAAACCCAAAACACAACATGCTGATGAAAATGATAAGCATAAACCTCAATATCCTTGCCTTATCTGTGGTGACGATCATTACACGAAATATTGTCCACGACATGTTGAGGTTACTACGTTCCTACAAGGGATCGGGAAACCTCCTACACCTATCATTTTATCACAACCTTTTCCTTATTAGTAGTAGGCCCAATTGTTCATTCATGACCAAACTTCTCCCGGTACCATGTCTTATGTCCTTATGGGCATTGGTGACTCCAAGAAGAACGAAGTTGTAGTCGCAACTCGAGCCAAAGATTATTCTCCTTCAAAAGAGAAAGTTGATGATTTACCACCTTTGTTGGTTCAACCTCCTCCACCATTTTCACCTCCAAACGATCCTCTCCATCTCGAATGACCGAGCCCAGATAAAGTGATTCGTCTTCCTCCCAAATGCGTTGTTTGAAATTCTTCATTCAATCCTCACGCACGTGCTGCCCAAAACTATAGTATTGTACAAGACCTTGCACAAGCACCCTCTGTGATGTCAGCTCTCAAAGTATTTCAAAGTTTTCCTACTCAACGGAAGGCATTGTTAAAGGCTATTGGTGGAATTGATCCTACTGATACTAATTTAATAATATTTGACTTGGAAGATCATATTCCAAGGCTTCCTCCTCAATTAGCATTTCAGATCCAAGTTGTTGTGGAAAATAAGAATATATGTTGAACCATTATTAATGAAGGAGCCTCAACTTGCGTTATGTTTGTCACTTGTTGGAAATCTATTGGCTCTCATGCCCTTACTGAGTCACACAATACTCTTAAATATTTTTATGGTACGGGTTTTAAACCATACAGTGTTCTTCCTTCATTGTCTATTGCATTAGAAGGTAAAGCAGTTAATGTCGAGGTTGAGGTCTTTGATGCAACTCTTGATTATAATATTGTACTTGTCTGTAGCTGGATTGACTCCATGCACGAAGTTGTTTCTACTCTTTTCTTTGTGTTACGTTTCCCACACCAAGGAAAATTCATTACTATTGATCAACTAGCCTTCTTTAGTTATGATTCACGTACTAGAAATGTACCTTTTATTTTGAAAACACTGCACGGTTATGAGAATGTCAGTGTGGGTTTTTTAAAAGATTCAACCTTTATGGGTACATTTCCTATCCCACCACCCAATATTCCTCTTCCTTTTTTCACCTCAATTAACATGATCTCAACCTATGTTCATGAAACCCCTGAGTCTTATGACCCGTGGATAGTACCCAGCTCTGGTGGAATAAGCTTATCAATCTATTCAATCGACAACTCCTTCTCCTCCTCTCTGTGATACATCTCCTGATCGATTCCACGTGATATTTCTTATTGATGATATGATCATGTTGGTCATCTTTATGGAAGATACTCAATGGGATGATGGGCATCATCGTTCTATTCTCTTCCTAGAACGTGAGACCATAGAGAGTTTCCAACGGATTTCAAATCCGTCTACCATTGTTGTTATTTATTTTGTTCCTGAGTCATCACACGATGTTTTTCATGAAGGGAACTTGAGTAACATTTCACCTACTGTTCCCCTTGACATATCGATTAAACCTGGGGTCGTGGAAAATGTTCATATCGGTGCCTCATGTTCTACTGATGAGATATGCACTTATAAAGCCCTTTTCCAAGAATTCTATGAAGTTTTTTCCTAGAGTTATGAAGAAATGCCTGGTATTGATCCTGGTATTGTTATACATGAGATTAAGACTTACCTGAACGCCAAACCCATTCAACAGAGACTTCACCCCGTACATCCACGTAAAGCCGCTACTATTAAGCTTCAAGTTGAAAAACTTCTTAAAGATGGCTATGTCTATCTTGTGGCTTTGACTGATTGGGTGTCCAATCTTGTTTCGGTTAACAAGAGACAAGGCACGATCTGCGTTTGTGTAGATTACAGGGATATAAACAAAGCTTGTCCCAAGGACAATCATCCAACCCCTTTCATTGACCAGATTGTTTACGACTGTTTTGGGAGTGAAATCTATTATCTTCCCCTTAATGGATGGTTTCTCCGGCTATAATCAAATTAATATTTGACCCATGAGTCAACATAAGACTGCTTTTATATTCTCTTGGGAAACCTTCTCATAACGGAAACTTCCTTTTCATCTAAAAAATGTTGGGGCAACTTTTCAGCGTGCTATATATTACAATTTTCATGACATTAAGCACATTGTAAAACCCTATCTAGACTATCTATCGACACATTCCATGTGTCATCAAGATCACTGGGCACATTTACAGGCCATTTTCCTACACTGTCATTATTATCGCATACATTTGAATCCACACAAATGTGTTTTTTGTGTGGAATCCGGACGTATTCTTGGTTTTATCATGTCTATACATGGGATTCAGGTAGACCCCTTGAAGGTTGAGGCTATTCTTAATCTACCTCCTCCTTCCATGCCACACCAGCTCCAAAGTTTGCAAGGAAAGGAAATTTTTTATGTCGATTCTTTCGCAATTATGTTGAATTAACGAAAGGATTTACTCAGCTTCTCAAGAAAGGTTACAATTTTGTAGGGGACGACACTGCAAAAAAATCTTTTGAAGCTTTAAAACTCGCCTTAACCGATACACCATTGTTGTTTCCACTTGATTATAGTCGAGATTATTTCATGTACTTAGTTGCTTCAAACTCTACCATTGTTATGGTTTTAGTCCAAGAGGATGATTCACAGGATGAACAAGTTATATATTATTTGATTCAGATTCTCACGACTACCGAAATCAAATATTTACATGTGGAGAAACTGTCATTGGCAGTTGTTTAGGATGTTCAATGTTTTCATCACTACATATTATTATGTAGAACCACGATCATTTCCGATTGCAATCCCATGCAACATATCCTTACTCAACAATTGCTGGGGGGAAAGTACTCTAAATGGATAGTTATTCTCCAGGAGTTTGATTTGGAGTTTGAACGCGCCAAGTCAAAGAAGTCTTTGGTTTTTGTCGAATTGATATGTGACCTTCCCTCTACTGAAACAGAAACAGTGGCGGAGGATTCCTTACCTGACAAATCCCTATTTCTGATCAGTTCTGATGACATATGGTACAGAGATAGTATCATGTATCTCCAGACCCAAACTTTCTAGCCTAATCTTTCTAATACAGATTTTCGTCGTATCTGGTATCAATCCCGTCAATACATTATCCTCGGTGATACCCTTTACCATAGTGGTATTGATTCCATATTTTGATGATGTCTCACCTACGATGAAGCTAAGAAAGCTTTGAATGACTGTCACTCTGGAGCATGTGGCGGTCATATGTCTGGGTATGCCACTGCCCAAAAGATCTTACAAGCTGGTTATTTTTGGCCTTCGTTGTTTAAGGATTGCATTACTGTCATCCAGAAATGCCACGCTTGTCAAACTTACAACAATAAGATCTGATCTCACCCTGCTCCTCTTCACCCCGTAGTTTTCATTGGTCCATTCGCTAAATGGGGCATTGACTTCATGACATATAATCCTCACTCAGTTGGGGGCATGGATACATTATTGTAGCTATGGATTATTTCAATAAGTGGTCTGAGGCAATGCCTACATTTGATAATATCGGGAAAACAACAACGTTATTCATATTCAATCGTATCATTACTATATTCGGTGTCCCTCAAGCCATCGTTACTAATCATGGTAGTCATTTTCATAATTTCATGATGTCTGAAGTTACTGAGAAGTTGGGTCTTCACCATGAAAACTCGACCCCCTATTATCCGCAGGTCAATGGCCAGGTTAAAGCAATTAACAAAGTTCTCACTACTATGCTTCGACGGATGGTAGGAATTCATAAGTCAAATTGGCACACAATTGTGTTCTCAACATTATGGGCTTATCGAGAATCCATTAAGTTTGCCACAAGATTCACACCTTTCCAGTTAGTATATGGTATTGAAGCAGTTTTGTCGATTGAATGTGAAATCCCATCTTTGAAACTAGTCATCGAACTTCTCCCTAAGACCTCTGGTGATGAGGAATGTTTTTTGTATTTAATGTAATTAGATGAAACCCGTTGTGATGCTTCCCTAGTCATTGAAACTCATAAAAATCATGTCAAATCCCAATATGACAAGCATGTCAAACCACGTGTATTTTCTTAGGGCGATCTAGTTCTTCTTTACGAGCAAGATCACGATTTGCTAGGGGCCGGTAAATTCGATCCCATGTGGCGAGGTCCTTATATTGTGAAACGAGTGTTGGAGAAAGGGGCTTATGAGTTGGTATATTATGATGGAATCCATTTGAGTGAACCCATAAATGGGATTTACGTGAATAAGTATTGTGATTAAATCATTTTTTCATAAGTGTTGTGTATTTTAATGTATCATACTCTTGTGTTCTTTTTCATTTTTGGTTCCACCTTTCGACTATTTACCTTGCATTATGCTTGGTTTCCAGATGTTCATGTCTTCGCTACCCTACATTGGCTTCACTAATGGTGCTAGTCACAATACTCAAAACTTAGCGTCTGTTGCTTGGGCAATCTATGCACCTACAAAAGAATTAACCAGTCTACATGGTGTTTGCCTTGGTCGTGCAACTAACAATATCGCGGAGTACAATGCAGTTATCGAGTTGTTGACTGATGTTGTTTCACTTGGAATTCGTCATCTTATTGTACAACTCGATTCACAGTTAGTAGTACTACATTTGAGTAACGTTTATTCCATCTGGAGTCCTACTTTGTTAAAGGTATACTTAGGAATTCGCCTCTTGGAACATCATTTTGATTACATTGAATATCAACACATTCCTAGATGTTTAAATACATTAACAGATGTATTGGATAATTATGTGTTAGATAGACATTTGATACATTTATAAAATCCAATCACACTTTGTACATAAAACAAGTTGGTAGGAACCTTATATTCATAATGATAAAATTTTACAAAAAGTTTTTTTGTCCGAAGACCAAAATATCAAAAATGTGAAGCTCACAGCTTCATACACAAAAAGCATCAAGGATGCTTATAGCTATAACAAGAGACTACCTGTGCTACTCTACAGAGCAGTCGATTGATGGAGGCAGATATGCCCACTGTGTGGCATTGGTAATGCCTCGGGAGCTCATCCACAATAGCGTCAGGGACATGCATAGTCAATCCCTCCAGGTTTTGTTCTATGGCCTCGAGGTCTGCAACAACCACTCCTACTATAGCACCTCTCTCTCCGCGCCTCTGGATGGGAGATGATATCGATGACCGATAAGGTCCCACATCTGCATTGATGAGAGAATTTGATTAATTCATCAGATACATAACACAAAAAACATGTTATATCATTAAAATAACAAAAACATTATATAAAAAAAATTTCCTTCTTACCTATGTCCCCCCATTGGAACTCGTCTGTAAGAGCCAAATATGGATATGCATGGAAGTCTACCCTGACATACGCATAATATTCAACCATGAGCAGCTGAGTCCTCAGCCACTAGAAGAATACATCGTCATATTTGACGATGGGAACACCTCCATGTCGGACCATGATATCTACCCACCTCTTCAACCTTGGATCATGTGGAGTGGGTATACCCCACTCCACCTGCAGGCATAGGACAAGGACCCTCTCTTGAAAGAAGGATACCAAAATAGACCCATATCCAAATTGTTTCAACCCACCATTTCGGTACTTGGTAAGTTGTTTCTTCATGCTTTTTAGGACCCCTTTGCACTAGTTGAAGACTCTGGGTTCCATACATTCTATGACATACTGAAAATGACTCTGCACAGCCATATGAGGAGTTGCACTCCTTGCCATGCTAGTGATGGTATACAATATAGTCTGCAAAGGAAAATCTCGAACATCCCTAATAACTACTTTGCTGCTATGTTTCTTAGTACCCGACACACAATGATGGCGGACGTAGTAGTCCATGGGCTCACTGCCACCCCTACTACCTGTAAGTGTCACCCGTGAACCATGGCGAGATAGTCCTGTCAGGAAATAGATATCCTCGATATCTATGGTGAGTGTGTGGGCACCCGCATGAAATGCCTGCTCGTTCACATCCCACATGTGAACCAAGTACTTCAGTAGTCTCAACTACGCTCTCATGCCCTGAATCTTGAAGAATTTTAGTAACCCACACTGCATGAGGGCCATAACTATTCCTGGGTCATTCCTTGCGAATTAATAATATTCTCCGTGCTCTCATTCGCGCCACTCCAACATCTTAACCGAGGAAGGCCTGCCAAGGAACCATAAGATGAAATTAAACACACAAATTTCTTACCTGGGGGTTTTCTCTAGTTGAGTTCATCTTTTTTAATTTTTTGGTTGCGGATGTCGCAGATCTGCACATTCACACAGTGCGAAGCCGTCGCACCCTACCTATAGGATCACCTGCGACAATCCTATATCATCGCAGTTCCTAATATAGGGTGCCTGCGATGACCTCAAAGCGCGGGTAACCCCTAAAAGTTGACCCAAAAACACATTTTTAACCAATGAAAATCAATTTTAAAACCATGAAAAGATGAAGGAGAAGGAGATTACCTCTTTGGTGGAAACGATTCGTGAAATGATACGTCATGTGCTCCATAATAAATAGTTGAAAATTGGGGTGAAAAAGGGATTTGGAGCAATATTTGGGTAAAGTTACAAATGAAATGGTAAAATGTGGTTTGTTACCTATTTTATTGACTTTTATCACTTTTCATTTGCATATTATATTATTCTTATGATTTATCCAAACCCTAAAGTCTTAACAACTTTATGAGTGATTCATTTTTGCAGATTGAAAAAGTCTAGAGGTGAGAGGTTGGAACAAGGGTTCGCTTTTTGGTTTATTTTTATATTTGTCGGATGTATAAATCCTTTTAGGGTTTTTCAGGAAAAACTCCGAGCAGAGTCTTAATTCTTTCTCACGCTTGTGAAACCATGAGAATGTAATCGAGTAGTCTTTTTTCATTTTTTCGAACTTGTAATGGTGACATGAAAAACAAAACCTATGGAGTATCCTTTAAGCTCTTTTCAAGCTCCCTAAACATGAAAAGATGGCTGAGTGACCTTGTTCTTTTCACGCTTGTAAAAGTTTTTGAAGAAAACATCTGATGAGCAGTAGGTTATCACTTTTTCGGTCTCGTCAGATTAATTTACGAAAAAGGACCTGGTGGAGTTCTCTTTAAGCATTTTTCAGACTCTCTAAAATTGAAAAACCCTAGAGTTTTATTTCCTTGAACTCATTAAACAAACATCAAAAGACCCATATGGGATCGAACCACTCCTTCTTAGGGTTCATTAAACATACTCTGAGGGACTTGTCTGAAGGATGAGCTTACATCAACAAGCATATGTTATCCTCCTCAAGCTTGCGTAAAAATA
>SNQJ01S0063406.1:2266-24946 GCA_010110895.2 Picea sitchensis
TTTAACACTCCCCTTAACAAGAAGGGTATTCTTCAACAGCATCATGCAAGAGAGAATGGACAACATCATCAAGAGCATCAAGTGGGTGAGAGGACAACATCATCAATATAATCTTGGAACACTGACTGGCGTATCTATAAATCATCGGAAGTTTTCTTCATCGGTAGCATCGCCATTCTCAAAGGAATGTAATCATCATATGCATCAATATGTATTAGTATAAAACTAATACATCATCATCATCATCACAACACAAGGTTGGCTCATCATAATACAGGACTGGCTTTACGTCACAGTTGTCAAGCTGGAAGCTCAGTACTCGTCTTGCTTTACGTCATAGCAATCAAGCTGGAAACAAGATACTAGACTGGCTTTACGTCACAGCTTCTCAAGATGGAAGCACAGTACTAGTCTCATCTCAATGTCTTGCTTTACGTCACAACACTTAAGCTGGAAGAAAGATACTAGACTAGCTTTACGTCACAACTGTCAAGCCAGAAGCACAGTAATAGTCTCATCTCATCGTCTTGCTTTATGTCACAACAATAAAGATGGAAGAAAGATACTAGACTAGCTTTACGTCATAGCTTCTCAAGCTGGAAGCACAGTACTAGTCTTATCTCAATGTCTTTCTTTATGTCACAGCACTCAAGCTGGAAGAAAGATACTAGACTGGATTTACGTCACAGCTTTCAAGCCGGAATCATAGTACTAGTCTCATCACATCTTATTTCTTTACGTCACAACCATCAGGTTGGAAGCAAGATACTAGACTGGCTTTACGTCACAGTTGTCAAGCCGGAAGCATAGTACTAGTCTAATCACATCTTCTTGATTTACGTCACAACCATCAGGTTGGAAGTAATATACTAGACTTGATTTACGTCACATCTGTCAAGACGGAAGCACAGTACTAGTCTAATCACATCTTCTTGATTTACGTCACAACCATCAGGTTGGAAGCAAGATACTAGACTGGATTTACGTCACATCTATCAAGCTGGAAGCATAGTGCTAGTCTTATATCATTGTCTTTCTTTACGTCACAGTAATAAAGTTGGAAGCAAGATACTCGTCCTGCTTTACGTCACATCAATCAAGTTAGAAGCAGGATACTAAACTGGCTTTATGTCGCAGTTGTCAAGCTGGAAGCCCAGTTCTAGTCTCATCACATCGTCTTGCTTTACGTCATAGCAATAAGGCTGGAAGCAAGAGAAGTCTCATCATAGCAACTACTCCCCCTTTCGAGGAAGGTCCTTTTGGACTATACCAAGCTTCTCTCGAAAGTGCTCAAACTTTACACGAGATAGAGGCTTGGTCAACACATCAACAACCTGTTCATTCATTCTAACGTACTGGAGCTTTATGGATCCTCTCTACACCATGTCACGGATGTAATGATATTGGATATCTATGTTCTTCGACCTTTCATGGAATACAGGATTCGCTGTCATCTTTATGCAGCTCTGGTTGTCACATAGAATTGTGATTGCTTCCATCTCTAGGTCAAATAGATCGGTCAACAACTTTCGAATCCATATAGCTTCGCAGATGGCAGAACATGAAGCAATGTATTCTGCTTCTGTTGTGATGAGAGAAATGTTGGATTGCTTTCTACTCTGCCATGAGATCATGGTTGATCCCAAACTGGTACAACATCCTAAAGTTCTTTTCTTTTCAGAAACACTTCCTGCCCAATCTGCATCAGTATATCCACTCAATGTGAAATCATGATCTCCATCATAGTTGAGACCACAATCTATTGTACCCTTAAGGTACCTCATCTCATAGTTGAGACCACAATTCATTGTACCCTTAAGGTACCCTTTACATCACATGTTTTGCAACCACTAGTAGAAATAAAGGGTTCTACCAAAACTGACCTGTTCACAGTGAAACAAATGTATGGTCTGGTGTTCGTCAAGTACATCAACAATCCAATAATTTGTCTGTGCAGCATGGCATCAATCAATTCTGACGAAGAGACCAGGCAGTTTCAGCTTCACTCTCCATGGGTGTATTCATGGGACTTGCATTCCAACATGTCAAATCTTCAGGATTTCGACTGCATACTCCTTTGGTTAAGAAGATCCTCTCTAGACTCTGCCATACCAAGACCTAAGAATAATGCATTAGCTGGTCTTCATTTCAAATTTTGAGGCAAGTCTCTTCTCTTACATTTAGTGATGATTTTCTTCTCTGGTTAAGAATAAGTCATCCACATATAGCAGTAATATTAATGGCTCAATGTTCATAACCTTGAAGTAGAGATTAGAATTTGCTTTACTCTTGGTAAAATCCCAAGCTCATCAGAAAGTTTCCTTATTCACATACCAAGCTCTGTGAGCTTGCCTCAACCACAATTCTTTCTTCAACCTCCAGATATGAGACTTCATGTATTCAACTTCAAATCCTTTGAGAGGTTTCTCTCTATACACACTTCCCTCTCTGATGTGACACCATTTAGGAAAGTTACTTACGTCCATCTATGTATTTCTCCACTTCATCTTTGAAGCAGTTAGGCTATGATGGCTCTGATCGAAGTGTATCTGGCTACAGGAGAGAATATCTCTTCATAGTCAATGCCTCTTTAGAGAGCCACGAGCTATAAATCTTTCTTTTATACTTCTCAATACTTCCATCAACAACATGTTTTATTTTGAAGAGCCATTTGAGGATACCACATCTTTTATACTCTTCGAAAAGGTAAAACTATTTCATACTTCGTTCTTTATTATGATTGGTATTCCTCTGTCATGGAATCTGTCCATTCTTTCCTATGAATGGATTCTTCAAAACAGGTAGGCTCTCCCCAGGAATATCACAAATCAAAGTCGTATAACTGGATAATGGCGGTATTTTCACCTGTCTCCATAGTTCCTTCGGGAACACCATACTTCTCTCTCATCTTGAATAATCTCTAGCCCAAAGTCGATTTCTTTTGTATGAGGATCAAGTCTGAGGGAGGTTCTTGAACTTCTAATATACCATGGTCTTCTACTTCTTCATCGGGGGAAGTTACAACTTCCCCACTAGTTTCATGGCTCTGGGAACCTCCCTCACTGGTTCAACAGTCTGGGGGATTACGAGTTCCTCTTCATACCTCTTCAATACATCTTCTTGATTTCTTGAGCACTGCATTCTCAAAGCACACATCACTGCTTATCTCTAATGTGATGGTGTTCTACCTGGTATATATATTATGAAGGCCTTGAGACCTCACAGTATCCCACAAATATTCCCCTTCTTCCTGAAGTTTCCATCTTGTTTCTCTTCTCTTTCAGAATATGTATGAATATTGGGTAGCCAAATATTTTGATATGTCTTACTTATGGCTTCTTTCTGATGAACATATCTTCAGGGGTCTTAAAACCAAGTGCATATGGGATAATTGGTTTTGTACATAAACGGTTGTCATTGTTGCTTCTGCCCATAAGTACATTGAAGATCTTGATCATGGATCATGTCTTCACATCTTCCATTATCGTTCTATTCTTTCGTTCAGCTACACCATTTTGCCAGGATTATAGGAGTAGTGAGTTCCCTCTCATCCCAACATCTTTCCAAAATCTCACAAACTCTTTTGAGGTGTATTCTCTCCATTATCTAACCTGAGTATCTTTGATATTTCTTTCAGAAAGATTCTCTATCAAGGTTTTCACTCCCTGAACTTGCCACTCATGGAGGATGATGATGGGACACACACACATCTGAATGGATGAGTTCTAGGACTCCTCTGCTTTGTTGTTCTCTTGGAAAAGGGTTCTTGATAAGCCCCTTTGTGCACATCCATTTCATACGCCTTCATGGTCAACCTTTGAGTTCTAGTAAACCTGTGATCATGTATGGTGGCGCTCTGTAGTTGATGTGAGATAATCTTCTATCTCAAAGTTCACATGGATTCTCAATGTCCTAAGTCATGGCAGCTTTTGAATGACCCTTTAGCTTATGAAAGTTTCTTTCTAATGATTGCTTCATTTATGGTCTCTCTTTAGCACGTTTCCTTCTACAAACTTCACCTCTATAGCTTCCTCATGTGACTGGGAGCAAGGTCAACAAAACAGTGCTAAGAGTAATATCCTTTGATAATATAAAGTGGCCAGCACGAACAATCATCACAGTAGCTCCTTTAGAGCTATCAATACCTGTAACTTGTCTAAAGAAAGGGGATTAAAGGTAAGGAATACAATGAAATGAGGTCAACACTCTCATAGTGTTGTGATCAAACATTCCTCCATGGAAACTGGAACTAACACACGAGACTCTTCCTTGAATTCCTCCTTGATTAATCAAACATGGAGCCTTGTCTCAGGAATGAGTGCTTTCTTTCTTCCAAGTCTCCTTCACCCAAGTGACGAGTGTTTTCTTAAACCTGTCTTCTGTACTAGGACAATGTTATCTCTTGATAATGAGGTTGGGTTAGAGGATAAGCTCTGTGATCTCAACTTTAATCCATCTAATACCTTGACCTGTGAAAAAGGTTAGGAATGATGGCCATAGATAACATGCAAATATTTATTCATCTAACAAATGGATGCATATCAGAATAATCACACCTGCTGCATCATCTCCGAATGTGTGTTGGACTGAGATCCTTTGATTCTGCAAGAGATCCCTCTCCTGCAAATACTCTTTAAAAGTTTAACCACGGAAAATATGTGAGTACATACCTCTGATAGTATTTGCAGGTAGAGGCACCATCTAGCAGCAAATGGTAATCACCAACTCTTAAAAACTTAAAGGGCGATTGCAACTGGTACTACAACTAATACTTCAACTAATACTGCAACTGGTTCTGAGACTGGTAACTGTAACTATAACTAAGGGTTTTAAGTGAGAAAACCCTAAACTTCAATTTGGAAATTCTGATCCAGGGGTTAGATGCGTTGAGCTGAGGCGAGTAAGCTGGTGCAGTCACTCTTGAAAATCCAACTTTACCACCTCAAACTTGATCTACAGATTTTTGGACTGGTGCTTCTGGTTTTTTTCGGTACTTCTGGTACTCTGGTACCTCTGGTACTCTGGTACTAGTTGGTTTTCGGCACTTGTGAAACTAGGGTTTCACTGGAGATTCAGCTAACAAAAGGTGCGTTGAAGGTGCCAAATGATCCTTGAGGGAGGGCGCAATTTTTCTAGATGGTTTAGGGCCGACGTACCTCACCAACAAAAATCCCCACTTGTAATGTATGGTAACAGTGATGTTTTTCACTTTTATCTTGTGAAAGATGCGCCTTTCGGCTTGGCTCTGATACCATGTTAATGTTTAATCCATTATTATAGTTCTTCTCATTTCAATAGATACAACAAATAAATATAAGACAAGATCACTGAGAAATACACAATCACAAGAGACACAACATTTATCCTGGGAAACCTCTAGAAGAAAACCCAGCAAAACTTCCTTATTATAGATAAATACAATGCCAGAGAGATACCCAACCATACGTAATGTCCTCTCCAAAGATGCACTCAACCTGTAGTCTGAAAGTTGTCTCTCAATGAACAAGTGGAGTTCAGATCTAAGTGGAGGCTACTAGCCTCCCATTTATACAATTTCTTGCATGTGTGAAGTGTCTTCACTCAAGCTAACTTTCTCAAACTTAGGTTATAACCACCTTTAATATATTTCTGGGCCTCTTTAATATATTCTGGTGTCGACTTCTTCTTTTTCCTTTTGTGGATTGGTCATAATTACATTATGACCAATCCACAAAAGGGGATTTGGTCTTTATTACAACATGATCAATCCACAATGGGGATTGATCCAATGAATAATATATCAAATTATAATAAGAATACACTTTTGTAGTTACATTATTTTAATAGTTGTTTCCCTCTCTTTCTTGGATTAAGTGTTGTATTGTGAATACCCTCTTTATTATGGGGAGGTTGGAAATATTGTAACTGCGAAGAATTGAGTTATTATTATATAGATCAATCCTCTGTGAATTGATCATGTCGGTACTTATGTACGACCAAATCCCCTATTGTTGATTACCCTTAATCAAATTGATGTTAATTGAGAAGTTGGCCCTGTATAATTAAAGTGGTTTTAGCCACTAGTTAGAGAACTCGGCCCAACTTGGTGAAAGACACAACCCTAAGTAACGCTCCTCGTCTAGTATAAATAAGAGAGGCTAGCAACTCCTCATTTCACACCCACTCAATCACTCATCTAGTGCACAAGTTTTCGAGATAGCTGTTGTTTCCCGCAAAAGAAGGAGAGAGAAGGCAATTACTCAATCTTTTTTCTTTTGGTTTTTGGTTTTTTTTGTCTTGGCATTGTATTGGAAAATCTATATTAAGTAAGTTTTTGTTGGGTTTTCCCTGAGGTTTCCTCCTGGGATAAAATGTTGTGTACCTTGTGATTATGTTTTAGTGATCCCATTTATGCTATTATTGTTCAGTAAATTGAAAAGAACTTAAGAGCAGCTCTAAATTTAATAGTACGTTGGTGTGTCAGTATCGATGATCTCATTATTGTTCATACAAAAGGTATAACCCATCGAGTACGTAGAAACATGTGTATCAGAGGGGATGTTGGAATACAAGTTGAGGTTTCGGAAACCTAAACTTCATGGTCGTCGATACGTCGATAACATTAACCAAGACTTAAGTGACATACATATTTAATTTATATCTCAAACTGGCCGACAAGTCAAGGACCTAAACTTCATGGTTACCAATACAATAAAAATCAAAAATAGAAAAACTAAGTGTTGGTGCCCTCGTCAAAGAAGAAAAGAACAACTCATCAATAATGGTTGTGTCGGCGAGGAAAACATTAACTCGCCGATATAGCCAAGATCAATGAGTTGAGACTTAGAAAAACCTTAAGAGAAATTTTGAGCAAGTATATCGATGAAGAAGAACCCAAGTCATTGATATGGGCCATATCATCGAAGGAGGGTGTATGTCATCGATATAGCCTGTATCGACAAGGGAAAGAATATTTGCATCGATACACAGTGTATCAGTGAAGGAAAGAGGAATATCATCGATATACAGTGTATCGGCAAGCCAAAGTCTTCTTTAAAATCGCTGAAATGGTAAAGTATGAAGAGTGAGAAGAGAGACTTGGTATTTAACATTTGCATGAGAGAGAAAATTGAGAGGCTTCAGAAAATTTTAGGCTAATTTCTCCTCTTAAAGAAAAGGTAAAAGAAGAAATTAGAGAGGATAAGCGCTCGGCAAAACACACAATAATAAAGTTCAAGTAAGCACATATCAACATATGAAATGAATTAAAAATGATAAATTGATAGAATGATAGAATGATCCATATTATCATCTATATGTACTCAAATGTGTAAGTAACTCCCTTAAAATGAGGAAGGTTGAGTCCACTTTGATCACTTTAGGCACACCTAAGATCCAGGTTTTATGCATTGACCTATGCCACATTTGACCTGGTCAATATCACTTTTAGTCAGTGTGATCAACCAATTAATCACTTAGACAACCTCCAAGTCAAACTTTGATTGTCTTCAGAGTGACACAAATTGAATTCATAAACATTAAATTTGGGAAGAGCTTGTTGTTATAACATATTATAAACTTTGATTACCTCATGATTGCCTGGAACCCGCTTTTAGATAATTGTGCGGTGTGCACACACACACACATGATGATATGGGATGTGATGATGATGAATATTTTCCATTGAGACCAACTTTTCTCTATCAGAATTTAAAAGAAAAAATGTAGCCCACGAGAGTGTGGTTTATCAACAAGCAGTGAGGTGATAAAGCTTGTATTAATGTGGAGACCAAGGTTCAAAACCCCCCGAGTGGGTGTATTGTAAATATAAGAATCATTTCACATAAAATGGGCATAGACTTAATTAATTTGTTTTAAATGTTGGTTTGTTAGAAATAAACCTTTGAGCTCACTTTGGTTTCTTATAGGTTATCAAATTTTCAGATCATTATGGATGTTTAAAATAAGATGTATATTTATGTTGGGCATTTTAAGAGAAAGTGTTTTCATCCACCTTTTATTTGTCTCACACTTTTATATAGATTGGCGTCTCTACGCTTTAGGTCTTCTTGTCCAATGCGTAGTTTTAATTACCTAGTTAATGAGAATTTCCATATTTTCGCAATATTTACCTCCTTTGATCTCTCTAGTAAGTTAATGTTTTCTATAATAAACTATGTTTTCTCTTATTATTAATCTCACCATTATTACACATTTTTATTTTAAACATAAGCTAGTATTTTTTTATGGTATTTAGATTTTCATGGTCATCCTCTTTCACTATCACTCAGTGATGAAGACAAGAAGTTTGTCTTTAGTAACAAAAAGTCACCATAGTAACAAGCATGTTAGATAGGATTTTATTTTTTCTCCCAAAACCAAAATTTGGCTTCTTTGTAATTGTTATAGAGACAAAAATAAGCTTTCAATCTTCCATTAATTCTCCTTTCAACACTACACCCACTTAGATTGTGGTGAAGGCCATCAACTCCAACATACTAATACCAATGGACTTGTTCCAAGATGCTATTATCATAAATAAAATTAGGGTAAGTAATTTACATAGACTTAATGATCATTACCTTTGTTTTATCTATGTTCATAAACATCCCAAAGCTAGTATAGAAATCTTTCAAAATTTTGAGTTGTTAGAAAAATATCATCTACATACAAAAGGAGGAGGATGACCACTCTCACAAGGGTTATTCCTACACATCCTTCTTCCTCAAAAATTCTTCCATTGTATCAATATAAATGCCAAAGAGTAGGGAACAAAGGACAACCTTAACTCTTATATCACAATCTATTTCTCCCAACCACTCATCTATTTCTCATTGTTGAAATGCACTGGCTAAAGAGTATTCTTATTATTATTGTTGGTTTTATTCATAGGGATTAATCCCCATTGTGGATTAATCATGTTGGTAATTGTATTGTGAACAAATCCTTTTGTGGATTGGTCAACGACAATTGTAATAGGCGTAATAAGAAGTCATTCCCAGCTATTATTGAGACCCATAAATAAATCAAAGGTGGGTTTACCCACCTGTAGTGAGAGGTCATCCCCTGAAGACCCCTTCATGCCAGCCTTGTATATATATAGAGAGGCTAGGCTTCAATTCTTGAATACAACACACTTGCTCATTCTTAAGAGGTGTTGCAACTTACCGCTTGAGTAGAAGGAGAAGAGGGCGATTCGAGAGGACTATCCTGCATTACTTTGAGTTATCTACTGGAACATTGCATTGGCAATTTTATGATAAGTGCTTGCTGGTTTTCTTCCCCTAGAGGGTTTTCTGATAAATGTTTTGTCTCTTATGAATGTGTATTTCCCAAGGATATTGTTCTTATGTTGATATTATCTATTGAAATGCAAAGAACTATAATAATGGAATAAACATTAACATGGTATCGTGAGCTAACCTCAAGGAAGCATATTTTGCAAGAGGAAAAACGCCATTGTTACCGCATTCCAAAAATCGGTTTTTCAAAAGTGAATCTTTTCAGTCCTAAAACCATCTAGAAAGGTGTTCCCTTCATCAAGGATCACTTTTTCATCCTCGGTGAAAATTTTCAGTGGCTAGATCTTCTCGAAAGTGAAACCCTAGTTTCACAAAACGTGAAGTTCCAAAACCGAAAGTACCGTATACCGTAAAACCGGCACCGCCCAAACTGCTGTATCAAGTTTGAGGGTAAAGCTGATTTCGAAATTCGACTCACCAGCCTAACTCACCTCAAATTTCAACGTGATCTATCCCTCGGATCGTAATTTCAGCAATTTGAAGTTGAAAAATTAGGGTTCCCTCACAAAACCCTAAGTTGCGCTTGCGCTTGCAGGAACCAAATAGAAGTTGCGTAATAGTTGCGCTGCATCCATAGAACCAAATTGTACTCACCATTGAAATTTTCAAGAGTTGGCAATGATTATCACTACTGTCAGATGGAGCCACTACCACCGCAAATGCTATCAAAGGGTATGTGCTTACATACGAATGGTTAAACCCAGAGTATTTGCGGTGGAGAAGGGATCTCTTTAGATCCGTATGATCCCAAGATCCAACACATTCGTGAGGAATTATGTAACCCAGTGTGATTATTCATGCATCTTATTTCATTATTTTAATCAAGAAGTTGCATGTTAAACACTAAAATTATTAGAAGGATTGGAAAGTTGATCATAGAGCTTATCCCTAACCTAACCTTCTTTCAAGTTAGCGTATTGTCTTAGTACAATACGCTATCTTGACAGATTGTTGGGTTAGAGGATAAGCTCTCGTCTTCTTGAGTGAAGGAGACCTAGAAAAGAAAGCACTCATTCTTGAGGACAAGGCACCGTGTTTGATTAATCAAGATTTAATAAGATTCAAAGGTGTTAAGGATAAGTCAGATGACTATAATTGAAATAAGCAATGTAGCTATTATAATACTTGATAGCATGAGCATATGGAGGTAACACTTGCCTCGGTACAACTAACACCTCCTCTAGGAGAAACCTCATGTGTTAGTTCCGTGTTTCCATGGAAGAATGTTTGGTCATAACACTAAGAGAGTGTTGACCCATTTCGTATTGTATTCCTTACCTTTAATCTTTGCTTCAGATAAATTATAAGTGATAGCTCTATTGTGATGAGTGTTCATATTGTTTTTATATTATCAAGAAGGATATTATTCTTGTTTGTTGTTTTGTTGGCCTTGCTCCAGTTCACATGATAAGCCATAGTGAAGGTTGTAGAAGGTAACGTGCTAAAGAGATCATGAATGAAGCAATCATCATTGAAGAGAAGAGCAGACTTGCATAAGCTATAGGTTCACCAGAAGATGCCATGACTAATACACCATTGAAGAATCTTGCTCGAAGATTAGCTCACCTCTCAACTACAAGGTTCTACCATATGCAAAGTGGTCACAGGTTTACTGAAACTCAAAGGCACCGTAGAAGGCTTATATGTTGGATGAAAAAGGAAGAACATCAAGAACCGTTTCCTAAGAGGGATAGTAAGGCAGAAGGAGTCCCAGAACACATTCATTCAGATGGCCCAATTCCATCATCCTCCATTAATGGTATGTATAATCATGTATCATCTATTAATGATTATTCTCATAAAAGACTGGATATATTTGAAGTGTTCAGGAAGATCAAGGAATCCAAAGCCTTGATAGAGAACCCTTCGGTAAGGAATATTAAGATAATTAGGGTCAGATAATGGAGGAGAATATACCTCAAAAGAGCTCGTGAACTGCTGCAAAGATGTCGGGATCAAGATCTCCAACAAAACTGTGTAGTTGAACGTAAGAACATAACCATACTGGAAGGTGTGAATATTATGATCCATGATCAAAATCTTACTTTGTGCTTATGGGCAAAAGCAGAAATGGAAACTCTTTATAGTGCACTTGGGCTCAAGAACCCGGAAGAAATATTCACCGGAAAGAAACCGTAGGTAAGCCACCTAAAAATATTTGGTTGTCTAGTAAGCCTATTCATATACCAAAAAAGAGAAAAGAAATAAGCTAGAACCCTCCAAAAAGAAGGGAATATTTGTGGATACCGCTAAGTCTCCAAGGCTCTCAGAATATACATACCTCGATGTTGTTTTGGGATCAGCCATGATCTCGCGGTAGAGCGTAGTAGGAAGCAATCCAAGATTTCTCTCAACACATCGAATTAGAGTAAATTCGCCGATGTCTCTTCACTAGATGTAAGCTATATGGTTTCAAAGTTGTTGACTCAGCCTATTTGACTTGGAGATGAGAGCAACCGGATTCTCTGTCATTTTAATACAAATTTGAATATCACATAGAATCGCGGTTTCACTCATCTCCAAATCAAATAGGTCGAAGCACATAGAGATTCGCTATCATTTCATCCGCGACATGGTAATAGAGGTGTGAGCCTGAAGCTCCACACATTAGCACGGATGAACAAAGTTGTTGATGTGTTGGACCAAACCTCTATCTCGTGTAAAGTTTGAACACTTTCAAGATAATCTTGCTATAGTCCGAAAGGACACTCCCTAAAGGGAGTATATGTATTCCTTGCTGCTGACCTCGGCCGTTAGACGAAAGCAAGATGAGTCATTGCTTCACCCTACCCATAGATAAAGACATTGTGTGTCTTGGTTTTGACCTTGTTGTTAGACGTGAAGTAAGATGAGTCATTGCTTCTGACCTCAAGGTTAGACGTAAAGCAAGACGTTGTGTTCTGTTTCCCACCGTTAGACGAAGCAAGATGAGCCATTTCTTTTGACCGTTAGACGAAGCAAGACGCTGTGTGTTCCTTTCTTCGACTCGCCTATACATAAAGTAAGATGATTCATTACTTTTGACCTCGCCGTTAGACGAAGCAAGACGCTGCGCTTGTGTGTATTCCTTTGACCTAGTTGTTAGACGTGAATCAAGATGAGATTCCTTTCTTTGACCCCACACATAAAGAAAGATGATGTGTTCCTTTGCTTCACCCGCTTGTTAGATGGTAAAGCAAGATGATTCCTTGCTTCTAACCTTACTGTTAGACGTAAAGCAAGATGATGATGTGTTCCTTGCTTATGACCTATAGCTGTTAGATGTAAAGCAAGATGAATTCCATTAATCAGCTATCATCTCATCAACTGTGACATTGAGCCAAGTAGTAATCATGGATGTGGTTCTCTAGTGTCAGTGTGATGAGGTATCATTTTTACTGATAAGCATATTGATGTAGATGATGATGAATTATTTCTAGAATGACGATGTTGCCAATGAAAAAAAACTTTCGATGACTCGTAAATTTGCTAACCAATGTTCCAGTAAGATGATATTGATGATACTATCCTCCCTGGATGCCACCTGATGATGCACCTCTCTCACTCGACAAGTTGTTGAAGAAATTCCTCTTGTTAAGGGGAGGTTGGAAATAATGTAACTGCTAAAGAGTACTATTATTATTGTTCATAGGATTAATCCCCATTGTGGATTAACTATGTCGGTAATTGTATTAGGGACAAATCCTTTTACGGATTGGTCAACAAACAATTGTAATAGGCGTAATAAGAAGCCTGGCCCAAAGCAGTTATTATTGAGACTCATAAATAAATTAAAGGTGGGTTTCCCCACACAGAGTGAGAGGTTGGCCTTGCCAGTTGTGACCTTTCAAATGTGCCAGTTTTGTATATATATAGAGAGGCTAGTAACTCAATTTCTACACACACAACAAACTTGCTCATTTTCTTAAGATGCAAGCTGCAACTTACCAGTTGAGAGAGGGAGAAGAGTGGCGCATCTTTGGTAGGACCATTAGGCTTGTTTTGATATTCCTTGAACATTGTATTGGCAATTTATGATAAGGAATTTGCTGGGTTTTCTTCCCCTAGAGGGTTTCCCAGGATAAATGTTGTGTCTCTTGTGAATGTGTATTTGTCAGTGATCTTGTTCTTATGTTTCTCTTATCTATTGAAATGCAAAGAACTATAATAATGGCATAAACATTAACACTCATCACAACCCTCATCTCATAAAGGACCCTTAAGTCTTCCAATCTCTCCCAAAGATTACTTTTAGATATAATGTCAAAATCTTTTCTGAAATCTATGAAATAACAACATACTTAGCACACAAACAATTAACCATTATATTAAAAATGAGCTGCATAGCAACAAACATACTTAGCACACAAACAATTAACCATTATATTAAAAATTAGCTACATAGCAACAAATATCCTTTTAAATAAATGGTTTTTTCACATAACCATTATATTAAAAATTAGCTACATAACAATAAATATCCTTTTAGATAAATGGTTTTTTCACATAAGATAATAATAACCACTATAACCCTTCCCAACCTCAATTAGAATTGACACCATGAAAAGACCTATAAGCGGATTGCTCCCGGATTGCTCCACTTATCCTTTTAATTAAATATTATGTACACAAATTTGAAATTGTTATTTTTGTTTAACCTAGTCTCAAAGTAATTTTTATATAACATTTAAGAAATGTTGTATATCTTATACATAGCATTGAGTTATATTACTACTTCATATTTATTATTTTTTAATTTGTAATTATTTAATAAAAAATATTAATGTTTATATTAAGTAATATTAGTATTTTATATAGGTGTGGGTTTTGTTTGCTAAACTACAGAGTAGTCTCGAAGAGACATCCAAAAATCTAACTATATTAAGGGTTGATGACCAAAAATCTAACTATATTAAGGGTTGATAAGATCATATCAATGAATTATAATTTTTTAATTAATGATTAAAAATGTTAACCCTTCAAATTAAAACACATTTCTAACAAATAAACAAAAATATTAATATTTCATGCTTACTATTTTAAATTTGTAATTGTTTAATAAAAAAATATTAATATTTCATACTCTGTAATTGTTTAATAAAAAATATTATTATTCACATTAATTAAATAATAAATAAATGATAATGACACAATTTTGGAAAAACAAAACCAAAAATTAGTAAAATAAAATAACAGTTTGGAACAGAAATTTATACAACGTAATAAAATAACAGTTTGGAATATAACTTTAGACAACGAAAGTCCCTCGGCTTCTTGCATGGCAGACAGTCATGGGAACGTTTGCTGAATCAAAGTGTTTGGCTTACCAGCCTAAGCTTTCTGTCCGTTGCTTAGCATTTTACAACGAACCTCCAGCTACAACGTTCATATATTTTAACATTTGGGAAGGTCTCTTGGAGGAGGCTCCAATTTCGTCGCTATATTTGGCCCATTTTTCACCAAAAATGCCATGTTCAATCCCCACATTAAATGGGTATCATAATGGCAGTGCAGTTGCCATACCCCTGCAGCAACAAAGATTTATTTATTTTTAGTGGGATATATTAAACATTATATAATTTTTTTAATTAAAAATTATTATAATAACATTATTACATTAGTCAATTAGGGTTAGTTTTATTAGTTTGTGTTAGGGTTAATTAGGGTTAGTTTTATTAGTTTGTGTTAGGGTTAGTTCTATACGTTAGAAGGGTTAGTGTTGAAGGGTGTTTTTCATCATCTATATTCAAGGACATATTAAATATTATATAATTTTTTTAATTAAAAATTATTATAATAACATTATTACATTTAGTCAATTAGGGTTAGTTTTATTAGTTTGTATTAGGGTTAATTAGGGTTAGTTTTATTAGTTTGTGTTAGGGTTAGTTTTATTAGTTTGTGTTGAGGGGTGTTTTTCATCATCTATATTCAATTCCAATTCCCATGTTGAACTCTTAAATTATCAAACTACTCAAAAAAAAATATGATTTTGTAATATGATCTTTTTACAAAATCTGGTTTACCCAAATATCATCTTCTAAATGAATTTCAAGGAAAAGTACCAGGTGGGTTTCCCAAATTCTATCTATTCCAATTAAAAAAAAATTACCCATTTGCCACAGTGACATCCAGATCTCTTTTATCCAGTTTCTCACGTGCAACAACAATTATTCACTGATAAACTTAAAAATCTGGCAACATCAATGTTTCAGTTATTCAAGACAAACCAAAAAAAATTCTGCCAATATGTATGTTTCAGTTACTCAGACAAACCAAAAAAATCTGCCAACATGAATGTTTCAGTTAAATATGAAAGTTTCAGTTACCTGGATTGTCCGCCTTGAATCTTATGGCAGCCCACCCGCTCACTGGAACAGCCACGGTATTCCTATGGGGAGGATCAACGAGATTGAAGCTGCGTGGATCTCTTTCAGGGTCATAGTTACCGAAGCCTGTCCCCACTACGTAGAAGCTATAACCATGGAGATGCATTGGGTGGTTCTCTCCGGTTACGATATTTGTATCCTGAAACACCAACTGCACTGTAGCGTTGTAATACAGTACCTTCACTCTTGTGCCCTGCAGAGGAGCCAGAAGACTTGTGGATATATTCTGTCCAGTGTAGTCGAATTGAATGGGCGGTTTAGATGGAAAATCAGTAGAGAAAACACCTTTGATGCCGAAGTAATAAGCTTGCAGAATTGAAACAGTGGGGAATACAAAGGATATATTGTTGACACTTGCAGAAAGYCGGGTTCCATTAGGGCCTTSGCAGGTCTGGCKGGGACGACAAGGAAGCAGCCCTAGGCCTATGGTGAATAACAGGTTCTCGTCTACATTTTTAGGGACTTCAATTGGGTGCTCTGGTGAAGCCAGGCTTCGAAGGCTTGTTGTAAATGTATTGGCAGTCTGAGTGTCGTTGTAGAATGGGAGGTTGGGAAAGATTGGGGATAAAAAGGGGAGACTACCTCTGTATTCTAAAATAGCAGTGGTTGTGCTGTTATTGAATGGAACAGAGGATGAACTGGAGTATGCCCGGGCAGCCATGTAATACTTGCCGATAAGCTTGTTGGCAGTGAGAAGTACATCCGTTGTCTGCCCTGGACCTATCATCATCACCTTTGTTGTGTATGGCTTCGTGTAGCATGCGTCTATGCAGACAACGGTAAACTCGTGGTTGGCAATTGACAAAAACAATTCAGTATTCAGAGCGGCGTTAACGATCCTGAGCAGATAGGTTTGTCCATATGTAACAACAAGCCGAAAGGTATCTACATTCATAAGCCAATATGAAAGTTATTAGAAAACCCCACAGACATAAACATCTACTCTAAAGTAGCGCACCTGATTAAATCAGTGGAGCACCCGAGGGACCCTAGATTGTCCTACTTGGTCTTGAGCATGGATAGAGATCTCCCGGTTCACCATTTATGGTATAAGCGTTCGATATATTTGGTGCACCTCCAGTTCGAATTGCCTGATTAATAACGTCTATGGGGTTTCTCTTCCACCATTCTCCTGTCCAGTGAAATAAATATCGGTTGTTAAAACTCATGAAGAGTATAGAACAATTCTAAAAAGCTAATTCTATCTAAAAGGTTAGTTATATATAATTCCAACCTGCTTGTGGGTTTATCTATTGCTTTAGCCACCAGTTTTTCATTTTGAAAAAGGAATTGTGAAGCTACCTGGGTTGGCATAGAAAAATTGGTGCAAGTTAGTAGAAATTCCAACACCTATGCTTTGGCAGAGACCGAAATTAAGGTAAGGTCGTTGCACTCCTACAATTGAGACATGAAAGGATCGAACAAAATATGGTTGGGAGGTTCTTAAATAAAATTGAAGTGGTTCTATGTTTTAGTTAAGTGGTTTTGAGTCAGACTTGTGAAGCTATCCTTAGCAGGGTCACTGTTTCTAATCTCTTGTTCCCTTGGAGTTAGACTAATAATCAAGCCTACCCTGAAAAGAAAGGTTAAACTGATAACTACTAACATAGAATAATTGTAAACTTGAAACATTTTTCTTTGGCATTAACCCATTTGTTATGTTTTTGTTTTTTAATTATGAAAAACAATCCAAAAATATATTCAGTCATTAACAGAAATATAAGAAACTTGTGAATTAATAAAAGTCAAAGCTTCCCAAAGCCTACCAAAATCAACCTCTTATAACTATGGTTTTAGGTAAATTCTACACTGAACTGTACTGTGAAATGAAAAAGTTGGCTGCCTAAAAAGCTATATCAAAATATATTCTTCTCTGTTGAGGACTTCTTCAATCGACTTTTCTATCCCTAACAATCAAATCTCCGTGATTGTGAGAGCCATAAATATATGATATATGAGATTGTGAGATGTTAAGCAAGCAGTTCCTCCGTCCTTTTCACATTGAACAGACAGCGACATAGCATAACAATAATGTTTATTGAATAGATTTTTTGGTTTGTATGAGGTTTAGTCTGATCTGAAATAAGGGATCAGATTTATTGTTCATAACTTTCTTGCATTTATCAAAGCATCCATTAACATGTTTACTTTTTAACATTTACCTAATTACATTAAAAAATTACTGTAAAGATGTGTAATTGCCAAGTTCCATTTATCAACCTAATGCAGTCAAACGTTTCATATTACCACAGACAGATTACCACAAACCTTTTATATTAGGGGCACACATTCTCAGTATAATATTGGGAGCACCGGTTATCAGCCACTACCTTTGGGCGTTCTCAGCAGCGAGTTAACAGCTGTGTTAGTATTAATCTAAAAGCAAAGATATAGAAAAGAGTGTTTTGTAAGGAACTAACTTTATAAACTAGATTAATTCTGTTTTTGTTTGAAACTTATATCAGAAATTATAGTTTTATTGAATTAAAATGAAATTAAGAAAATAATTGAATTTATTTATTATTTTTCTGATAGTAATTGAATTATAAAAATAATCTAATTATCTGTAATTAGAAGTTAAAGTTAACTTTTCAAATGAATTTAAATTTGAGATTAAAGCTGATTTATTATAAACTTATTAAAAAAATTGTTATCAAAAATTACAGTTTTATTAGATTAATGAAATAAAAAAATAATTGAATTTATTTATTATTTTTTCTGATTGTAAATGAATTATAAAAATAACCTAATTATCTGTAATTAGAAGTTAAAGTTAACTTTTTCAAATGAATTTAAATTTGAGATTAAAGCTGATTTATTATAAACTTATTAAAAAAATTGTTATCAAAAATTACAGTTTTATTAGATTAATGAAATAAAAAAATAATTGAATTTATTTATTATTTTTTCTGATTGTAAATGAATTATAAAAATAACCTAATTATCTGTAATTAGAAGTTAAAGTTAACTTTTTCAAATGAATTTAAATTTGAGATTAAAGCTGATTTATTATAAACTTATTAAAAAAATTGTTATCAAAAATTACAGTTTTATTAGATTAATGAAATAAAAAAATAATTGAATTTATTTATTATTTTTTCTGATTGTAAATGAATTATAAAAATAACCTAATTATTTGTAATTAGATGTTAAAGTTAACTTTTCAAAGTGAATTTAAATTTGAGATTAAAGGTTGTTTACTAGTGATAGTGATAGATGAGTGATAGTGGCAGATCATTGTAGAGTTGTTAGTAATATACCTGTGAATTCCTTTTGAATATATTAACCTTTCTCAAATGTATTGAATCTTAAAAAAACAACAACTTGAAACTGAAAGTGTTTGTGCATTGATTACATCTGACTAAAAAGGTCAAAATCAAACATTGGAACATGGTGTGTGTAGGTAAGTTACACCTAATTAAAAGTTGTGTGTTTCGAAGTGAACTTGTGACTGAGGGTGTTTGTAGGCCCGTTACGCCTAACTAATTTAAATGAAGTTAAAACTTTTTAAAAATTATGTCATAACGAATTTGTCCCACTAAAAATCTCATGCTTCATCACTTTTTGCCTCCATCACGTCATGATGGGATTTTGGTGGGACAAATTCGTTAGGACATATTTGTAAAAGTTTGAACTTCATTCATTTTAAGTTTTTAAGTTAGATTTTAGTACAAATATTTTTAGTTATAAGTTGAAAAAATTTGGGTTAATAGTTTGGGTGATTGGGTAGTATTTTTGTAAATTTTTCTCATTCTGGTTTAATATTTTCAGATATGTCGATCCATTGTGATAAGGTTAAAAGGGTAGGTTTGTCTCGTTGTGTGGTGTGTCTTAGGACATCTCTAGGTGTTATAGTGGCAGCCTGTCGGATTTGAACCTGAGGACTAGCCTAGGAGTTATAGTGGCAGCCTATTGGATTTGAACCTAGGCGATGTCACCCTTTAATGGCAACCTATGGGATTTGAACCTTCACACTAGCCTAGGGGTTATAGTGGCAGTTTGTTGGACTTGAACCTCGGAGACATCACCCTTTAGTGCCAACCTATCGGATTTGAACCTGGGCACTAGCCTAGGGGTTATAGTGGCAGCCTGTCGGATTTGAACTTGGGCAACGTCACCCTTTAGTGGAAGTCTTGTTGGGTATGTGTTATATTCTTTGCATGTGTATGTGTGTGGGTGCGTCAGATACGACAATTGCGTCTGACGATCCCTTCACCTAGAGCTCTGTCGTGTGCGTTGAGCGCTTTCCTAGGGAGGTCCCCAGGGGGGGGCAGGTATATCCCCCTTGGTTACGCGTAGCGTTCGGCAACGGGCGGTAGCCCGGGGCCAACGAGGTTCAGGGCAGCACCCCAAATTTTTTTTTTGGGGAGGTTTTTTGCTATTTTTAGCAGATTTGTAAATTAATCCCGAATTAAGGGATTAGGGTTTTGGTATCTACGGAATACCTAAAAACATTGTATATATTGTATGGTGAATGGTGAAATTCGATATAATGAAAATAAGAAAGGTTTTCCTCGTTGAGGGTTTCCGGTATAAAATCTCTGTGTACTCTGTGTATGAGCCATTGATTAATTTTTGTATTGTTTAAGAATCTATATGCATTGCTTTACTTCACAGGTTTAAAACTTACAAGTTTTTCAAATTTGAGCCTTGGCACTAGCATAGGGGTTAGGGTTTATAATGGAAACATGTTAGATTTGAATTTGGGCACTAGCCTAGAGGTTATAGTGGCAGCCTGTCGGATTTGAACCTAGGCGACATCATCCTTTAGTGGCAGCCTCTCGAATTTGAACCTCAACATTATCCTAGGGGTTATAGTGGCAACCTACCAGATTTGAACCTAGGCAACGTCGCCCTTTAGTGGCAACCTGTTGGATTTGGACCTAGGCACTAGCCTAGGGGTTAGGGGTTACAGTGGCAGCCTGCCAGGTTTGAACCTAGGCACTAGCCTAGGGGTTATAGTGGCAACATGTTGGATTTGAACCTAGGCAATGTCACCCTTTAGTGGCAGGCTGCCATATTTCAACTTGGGCACTAGCTTAGGGGTTAAGGGTTATAGTGACAACCTACCAGATTTGTTGGATTTGAACCTAGGTACTAGCTTAGGGGTTAGGGGTTATATTGACAGCCTACCATATTTGAACCTTGGGCACTAGCCTAGGGGTTAGGGGTTATAGTGGCAGTATGTCGGATTTGAACCCCAGTGACGTGATCCTTGCTAAGTCATAAGTTTCCTACTAAACCCTCACTTGAGGACCTCGATTTAAACCTAAACCTAACCCAACTAAGAATTCTTTTAAATCTTAAAAAATTAAACCAAACAAAAACATTTATATTTATATTTGATTAAAAAAATTAAAAATTAATTACTCAAATCAAATTAATATATCTCCATGAAAACAAGTAAGATTAAGTACTTAATGATTTCAATACTATAACAACTTATTTTGACAAACTTATTGGAATTCTCATAGAGACATATTAGAGAGATAAGATTGAATACTTCATAGTAGTTATATTTAAAAAACTTAACATATTGATATTATAAAAAAACATTCATAAAATAAATGGTAATTAAATTATCGATATTTTTGTGTTGTGATTTTTTAATCTATGTCACAAATGGTGATGGCCAAAAATAAATTTCAACGTAATCGTATTACATTGTGTAGATCCTGACCTAGTTGGATGAGAGCGTCGGCGTAGGGTTGAGAGAAGGGATATGAACCGCCATCTTTTGGATGGATGATAATGGCTCCATAAACGGTAGCTCGAAGCCATGAGCTATGAGCATGCCACCACAGAGTTCCCACGCGTTCAGCGATGACAAATCTGTAAGTGTAACTTCCACCAGGCTGAATGGGGCATTGTGTTACGTATACTGGTCCATCAGCCCACGCTGTGCGGAATTGCCGAACTCCATGCCTGCGATCACTCATAAATTAATCTTCTGATCAACAATTCTCTCCCTTTTTGACTCTCAGATTATAAAAACAAACTTAAATATACCAGTGAAGGGTTGCATTATACTGCGCCCGGTTATGGACTGTCACAACAACAGTATCTCCGTTCTTCGCATGAATGGTTGGGCCCGGCAACTGCCCATTCACAGTTATTACATTCTGCCACTGGCATAATCTGCTCATCCCTTTCGCCTCAATCTGCGCCAATCCATAACTTATTAAATCATAAACATGAATAATGAGGGATCATTGTATGGACATAATAATTAGGTCAAATTTTGCTGATCTTATCGTTATGCTTCCAAGATCAAATTAAACAGACATAAACATTAACTTCCCATACGATAAATGTGTGCCTCTGTACGCCTGCCGAAGTGGGACTGGGAATCAGAAATGCCATGAAACAGAACAGAAGCCATTCTAGTCGCAGAGGCATTTTGTTTAAATTTTGCATTCCTCTCTGACGCACCTTGACCCCCGACAATATTGAATGGATGATCTTCCACTTTATTGTGTAACAGTATGTATATTGATAGCTAAATTGCTTTTGAGTGGCCAAATATCACTGTCCGCCAACTGAGAATTCAAGGAGCTTGAAACCCTTGGAATTGACAGAAAACTGTAGTATTTAAACCATGAGGGGACTTTTTGAAACAATAGACAGGCAACGGACAAAAAGAAATTCCATCATTTTCATGATGGTTTATAGCTTCTTATACTACCGATGTTTTACAAGAATCAGTTGCACTGCACCAGGTGTTGCTTTACAATAGATGCCCGTGTCCATGCAACTTTTTGCAACAAAATAAAGCCTTCGAAATTTCCATCTGATTCTTATCCAGGTGCTGATAATTATTGGAAAAGATATCCATCTTTTTCTGAACAGTTTATACCTTTGGTGAAAATAGTTTACATAGGCTTACACAACAGCAGTTTTTCCTGGACCGCCTAAGGCATGCTTAAACAGCAGCAACAGTTTAACATCGTTGCTAACTGAGCTGGATGACCTCTCCAACAACTTTAAAATATTCAGTGCGTTGAAGCTGGAGATTAATGTGCCAATTAAGG